>APFE030721651.1:476-26110 GCA_000404065.3 Pinus taeda | reverse complement strand
TAAAATTATGACGCAAATTATGTTCTAAATAAAAACCTAATTAGAAATAAAAGAATAAAGTGTGAATAATTAGAAGTAATTAAAAAAATTGAGTAAATTATGTTCTAAATAGAAAATTATGAGGCAAATTATGTTCTAAATATAAAAGTACTCAAAGTAAAAAGAAAAAAGAAAAAATGTGAGTAAGATTTTAAATCTTATAATTATGTACGAACTAATATTGACATATACTTAACAAGATGTTAATAATAAAAAACCATTTTAATTTGCACCATAAATGTGACGATGTACATGTTATGTAATATTTTAAGTCAAATTACCTATCTATTTTAATATCATTTAAAAGAATTATATATATATATCATGAAAAATTAAGTTTTATGGTTTAAATGTTTATTTGGTCCTATATATACTCTATTTAGCATTCAAAAACACAATTTCAACAACTAAAAATAACACTATTTTATACTCTAAAGAAATTTACAATTAAAAAAATTTAATCTCAAATCAATATTTAAAATAGATCTATACTGGTAAAATTATACTCACCTGACCAAATTAATTATATTCATATATATTACCCTATTCTCTAAAATAAACAACTTAGAGTAACATATTTCTAACCATTTATCTATATTGGTCTAATTTTTATATATAAAAACATATGTGTAACTATCCATCCATATTGCAACTTTGGCTTTCCATCTATGGAAATCAGTTTGACACTGGAATCAAAGCATTAAGTCAAATATCCCAAGCCACTCACACATTACTATTCCTCGCTGTGTGCAAGCATTCAACCCACAAAGTTCTCTACCGTCTGCTCTACGGACAAGGATCTGTCAATGGTCGATGTTACAATTAATTTGAATTCAATTCAATAACCAGATTGATTGACCATCTAACATCTAAGAAAATCGTTTCTGCTTTCGCTCCTCCCCCTTGTTCGTCTTATATTTATAGAAGTAGATGACCTCTCCATGTGAGTAAGAGTATTGTGTGCATCCACCAAATATTTATCTGCAACTACAAATCCCCTTTTCATAACTCTCGTTATCGACCATCAAACATTTAACCGAACCCATCAATCAGCTGAAGATTCATTTATTAAAACGATGATGCCATTCCCCAGGAAAATGATAACTGATGTGTCTGTTATTCTGGCTGCCCTACTTATGTGCACGTTGTTTAGGGCAGACCCCTTACATGTGGTTGCAGCTGCTTATAGGTGCCCTCCAGCTGCACCTCAGTGCCCAATAAATGCTCCAACTTCTCTACGTTGCACTGCAAATTCTAAGGAGAAGGAGCAAGTCATGTCCATTGGCAAGGCGGAGTTACTGAGGAATCATGAGAGCTCCATTGATGCTGGAAAGCACGCGTCAGCACATCATATTAATATCGCAGTCGGAGGAGTCCGGTTTCACAATTTAGTAGCTCCTTACACTCCATCCTTTAAATATACCATGAAATTAATTGGCTCTTGAAGCAAGGACAGATTCTCGCTGCACACGGATCCCTCCCCCATCTTTTTTTGTTTTTCGTTTTTTTGGTTTTTTTTCATCCCTTCCCTCTATCCATACATACATATAGATGTTGGTCGTGGGCCCGTTTTTCTTTCTTTCGTGCAGTATTGTTGTTATTGTTTTTCTGATGCTCATCATTAGCAAGGATAAATATCATCTTATGTATATCCATTCATCATTTCATAGCATTGATAAAAATCATAATAGGACCAACACGTAAAATCATTTATATTCCTGCTTTTGTTAATCTATCACTTTGAGGTGAATGTCTTCATGGACATCATCACAACTTTTGGCTTGAGTTGTTATTGTTACTCAGCAAGTCAGTCACCATGTCACGCCCCCAAGCCTACGGTAGTCTTCCAACCGTGCTAGGCGAGGTGTGGCACCACTGAACACTTTCTTTTCACCAATACTTATGTTCATGGACTACGACTAACCACTTATTCCTACTTACTTTATGATTCTCAACCAAGTATTATTAATGTGTTTTTATACCAATGAACACCCATACACATTCATTATCAACAGCGTTATACAAGAGAAATGCACAACAGTATAAAGGGAGGGGCAACTCCCTGCAATATGAGTCTGCCCGATATCAATATGTTATATAATCTTTCGTTTTTACAATGCACAAGTTAAACCTTGGGAAACCCCAAATTACACTTAGTCAAATATACAACTTCGACAAACTCGGTTGCCCAGCTCGTCGACACCTCCGCATGGTCGCCGCACGACTCACCAACCCTTCGTTCACCTCGTTGCACGATTGTGTCGTTTGCCCAACTCGGGCGCGCCTCCAAGTCGCCACACACGGGCGCCTCTGCCCGAGGCACACCTCCGTTCACAATCTCAAAACTTCACCGTTTCGTTGTGCATGGCCCGCCCTCACGTCGCCGCCTATCCTCATGCCCACCCATTCACCCGTTCAACTTCGCCCAAGTTGCCACACGAATTCACCCGGGTCGCCACACCACTTCACCCGGTTCGCCCGAATGACCTCACCCAGGTCGCCAAACGACCTCGCCCGGTTCGCCCGAACGACCTCACCTGGGTCGCCACACAACCTCGCCCGGGTTGCCCGAATGACCTCGCTCGAATAACCTTGCCCGAATGACCTCCCGAACGACTCGCCTGAACGACCTGCCCGAATGACCAGCCTAAACGACTGTCTGAACGACCTGCCTGAACAACCTGCCTGAACGACTGTACGAACGACCTGCCTAAATGACTGGCCGAACGACCTGCCTGAACGACCTGCCCGAACGACTGTCTAAACGACCTGCCTGAACGACTTGCCTGAACGACTTTCCTGAACGACTTTTCCGAACGACTGTCCGAACGAGTTTTCTAAACGACTATCCGAACGAGTTCCCCGAACAACTTTCTTGAACGATTGTCCGAACAAGTTTCCCGAACGACTGTCCGAACGATTTTCCTGAACGACCGTCCGAATTACTTTTCTGAACGAGTTCTCACCCGAGTTCTACCCATCGTGCGGGCTCATCCACGCACTTCAGAACTCCTTGTTCGAACTTGTTGGTCGAATGATTGATCGATGGTCGTTTGCCTCCAAATGCTCTCCAATATATACTGGCGGTTGGCGGGTTGTGTCACCCGGCCGACCCACACCAAACCCCCGACCGACTTGTTCATAATGTGTTGTCTCGCCCAAACGATGGTCGGCCTGCCCAACTCATGGGACCGCCCCCTCAACTCGCCCAACACCTTATAAACTCATCCAAGGCTCATTTCGTTTCATGTTTTGCAGGCAATTCGCATGGTGGAGTTGCCCTGCCCGTCGCACGAACCGCAGGTCTTGACATCTTCCCCCACTGGAAGTCGTTGTCATCCTCGACAATATCTCATCCCAGCAACCATCTGTCACCAAGATCACCATACCAAGGTATACACCCATCGGTATGTCATACATCGGAAATCATCTCAATCCATGATCATCAACCACCCTGTCACAATCTCCACATGCTGCTCTCCATCGTGGAAGGCTGGCCCCCCCATCTCAAGCTACATGTCCACTGTAACATCTCGTGTCGACCTCATCATGTGTCATCCCATGTGAACTACTGCCATGATACTCTAACACAATGCTAACACATCTCTGTACACGCCGGCCCCCATGTCTGAACTAGTCGGGTAGCTAATCCAACTGTCACGCTCAAACCATGAGAATGCACATCCTCATGCCACCATCAATCGTTTCTCAAAACATCCTTGTCACATCCTGAACTCGATCAAGAATCCATCCATATAAGTGTAAGCCATGCTCAGGCCCATGAAGTAGTCCTCATCTCATCTGCAACATGTTGTCTAAAGTAGTTGAGTCTCGGCTCAACCCATGCCCAAGTGTTGCCACCAAGGCATCATTATCATCGTAACTCGATCACTCCAAAGTGCCTCACATCGATCCTCTACATCAAGTCACTCTTTCAAGCCATTCCCATACATGTACTAGAAAGTATGCACCGCATCCTGCATCAAAGTCCCTGACCTCAACTCCTCAATGCATCAGATCCTCCAAGTCCACTATATATGAAGTCCCCAAAAGTCACAACAATCTCATGTCATCATGAGCTCCATAAGCCATCCCCAACCAAAATCTCGGCAAGCATACAAGTCTTAGCCCAAAGGTCTCTGCAAGATTCCTCAGCTCTCCATGTAGTAAGAATGTTCCATAGTCTGCTCACAACTCCATCCAAGTCCACGTCCTTGTTGTACAAGAGTGCACAACCTCTCCATAGGTTCATAAGTAATAAGTATCCATGTCACACTAGCAAATCCACCTGCACAACATTCCTGCCTTGGCACTCCTCATTGGATGCCCATAAGTGAGACCTCTAAATGTGCTCAAGCACAATGTCCCTGCATAAGACTGCCATGCTTCATGTCTCCAACCTGATGTCCATGACTAAGTTGCCATGTAGTCCAACCAAATAGACCCATCACAATAATCAGTCATCCTCACCCAAGTCTGCAATCTTCAGTCTAATGAACTCGGTCACCCAACCATATCATCATCACATGAGTCTCTCCATCATAGCTCCTCCACCAAAGGTTCCACGAAGACTTGCTCTTGGTCTCGGCCATGAGAAGTCCACCCAAAAGTGTGCCCTCCAATTTGTCCATGAATCATGCCAGGCACTTAGCCATGTGGCTAAAGCATAACCCATTCCTCTACAACGATCATCAAGTTCCACCCTTGTCACGGGCCTTTGTACCTTCTACCACAAGGTCATAAACAACCCCAACAAGTCCTGCAACAATCAACAATCCTTGCTTTTCCATACAAGGTCTCACCATAAACATCCATGGTAAGATGCTCCTTAGCATCGGAAAACTAGCTTTGCCCTTCCCTGCATATGGTCCATCTACCAAATGCTCAAATGAAACACACGTATCAATAGTACTTACATCATCATGAGGTTCCTCCATGGGAGTATCCTCATCCATCCATGTCTGCAAACTGCCGATCCTAGTGCAACTTGATCAATCTCAAGTTCATCCCCCATCATGATCATGTCTGCAAGATCTTCAACTATTACGGCTTCCTCTTCCTTGTTTTCACAATCTGCAACTTCATCTTGCCCCATTGTCCATCCAAGTTGAAGAAGCTCATCTTCAACATTCTTTTCAAAGACTGCAAACTTCTCTTGAATCTGGGGATTCTCTTCTTTCATTTGCTTCAACCTGTATAAGGTAAGCAAGAGCTTCCCTTCACATTCTTTCAAACCTACCATGCCTTGTACTTCGTCTTCCTCGGTTCGTACTTCGTTTGTTCCACAGACACCCAAACTGCGTATACCTGCCCACACGCAGTCCCACTTGCCCACTTGACAAGTGCCCAAATCGTATGACCAGCATGTAGTACCACCTTCCCAACTCTACGACACCCGGTTCCAACCTTCACCAACTTCACTAAGTTCCCTGCAACCATGAACTGACCCTTGTTCCACTTGTATGCGAAACTAGCTTCCTTGACCTGCAAGTACCTGCTTCCACTATTACTTCGTCACGAGCAACCCTGCTCTGATACCAACTCTCAAGTTGTGTATCAGCTTTCATCTGCAAGCTACACCAACTCTGATACCAACTGTCACGCCCCCAAGCCTACGGTAGTCTTCCAACCGTGCTAGACGAGGTGCGACACCACCGAACACTTTCTTTTCACCAATACTTATGTTCATGGACTACGCGTAACCACTTATTCCTAATTACTTTGTGATTCTCAACCAAGTGTTATTAATGTGCCTTTATAGCAATGAACACCCATACACATTCATTATCAACAACATTATACAAGAGAAATGCACAACAGTATAAATGGAGGGGCAACTCCTTGCAATATGAGTCTATCCGATATCAATGTTATATAATTTTTGTTTTTACAATACAGAAATTAAATCTTGGGAAACCCCAAATTTACACAGCCAAATATACAACTTCGACAAACTCGGTTGCCCAGCTCGTCGGCACCTCTGCACGGTCGCCGCACGACTCACCAACCCTTCATTCACCTCGTCGCACGATCGTGTCATTTTCCCAACTTGGGCGCGCCTCCAAGTCGCCACACATGGGTGCCTCTGCCCGAGGCACACCTCCGTTCACAATCTCAACACTTCACGGTTTCATCGTGCACGACGCACCCTCACCCGGCCGCTCGTCTGCACACCCACCCGTTCACCCGTTCAACTTCGCCCAAGTCACGGCACAATTTCACCCGGGTCGCCACACGACTTCACCCGGTTCGCCCAAACAACCTCACCTGGGTTGCCACACGACCTCGCCTAGTTCGCCCAAACGACCTCACCCGAGTCACCACACGACCTCGCCCGGGTCGCCCGAATAACCTCGCCCGAGTCCTGTGTGAATGACCTCTAGAACAACCCGCCTGAACGACCTGCTCGAACGACCTGCCTGAACGACTGTCTGAATGACCTGCCTGAACAACCTGCCCGAACGACTGTCCGAACGACCTGCCTGAACGATTGTCCGAACGACCTGCCTGAACGACCTACCCAAACGACTATCCAAACGACCTGCCTGAACGACCTGCCTGAACGACTTTCTTGAACGACTTTTCCGAACGACTGTCCGAACGAGTTTTCTGAACGACTATCCGAACGAGTTCTCCGAACGACTTTCCTGAACGACTGTCCGAACGAGTTTGCGGAATGACTGTCCGAACGATTTTCCTGAACGACCGTCCGAACGACTTTTCTGAATGAGTTCTCACCCGAGTTCTGCCCATCATGCGGGCTCATCCACACACTTCATAACTCCTTGTTCAAACTTGTTGATCGAATGATTGATCGATGGTCGTTTTCCTCCAAACGCCCTCAAATATATAAGGGCGGGTGGCAGGTTGTGTCACCCGGCCGACCCACACCAAACGCCCGGCCGACTCATTCATAATGTGTTGTCTCGCCCGGAGGATGGTCGGCCCGCCCAACTCATGGCACTGCCCCCTCAACTCGCTCGAAACCTTATAAACTCGCCAAAGGTTCATTTTGTTTCATGTTTTGCACGCACTTCGCATGGGGGAGTTTCCCTGCCCGTCACACGAACCGCAGGTCCTGACACACCATGTCCCAAATCCTTCATACTAATATAATTCTTATGCATCAATAAAAACATGATACCATATGTGCCTTCACCACCTTAATGAGTGACATCATTTGCCTTCCATCACCTTAACGAAAAATGCTGCCTATAAATGCTCTAGTTGTCTATTGAGAAGAGGGTAGCCAGGGAAATTTAACATCTAATGATATTCGAAGATAAAGTTGTATTCCATTTTTTAAATCATTCTCAGTAGCTTTGGTCTATGTGAATGGAGGATAATAACATAAATGAGTTGAAGGTTATAAATTATGTAATACTATAATAACAAATATTCATACATTTGTCTCACAATATTTACATATATTATAGTTTTAGTTCAAGTATTGTAGAAACAAAATACATATGCTCTCTTCTTATTCGTTGTAAAAAAAATTATTTTTAGCCATATATATATATATATACCAATTTACCAATTTAGTAACTCATGTCAGTATGGAAAATTGTATTAATCATTTATATACTTAATATCAATATATTCAATATCTTGCATGAGATCTCATTTCTTCACGCTATACTTTAAGATGTCTAGTAATGAGATTCTATTTTTCCCTCAAATGTTTACTAGGACTATTAAGATCATGACATGAAGTAAAGATGAATAATAAGGATTTCTATGTGAAAGTCAAGGTTTTATTCACTATATGCGTAAAACTAACTATGCTTATTTCTTTAGTCTAACAGCAAAATCATGTTCTTAAAATTATAAAACATCCACAGATGAATAATACATATCAATCAAATCACAACTTCGTTAACCTAGAATCCAAAGGAGAAATTAAGAAATTTGATTTGTCACATGACACTTATTTTGACACAATTGAGTTTGATATATTCTTGACATTTTTTATTGGTCATGTTTTGGTAACTTTCTCTAGCACAAAGTCAAAAATATTTTCTTTCAATTACTACATTAGAGTTTATCAATGATATATTTTCAATATTAATCCATTTTCATAAATACATTTATGAAGGCTACAATATAGCCTAATATTTAACATAATTATTTATAACCATAAATTCCTTATGCCACTTTTGAGCTTTTCCATATGTTCTTTATATGTGTTCTACAAATGTACACTCTCTTCATGGTTAATATTATAATTAGGTTGGACTCTATTTGAAATTCTAGTTTATTAATCACTTCAAATCCAAAAGGTGTGATCCACCTCTAGTTCTCCCTCTATTTATTATGTATCTATAGAGAATCCATGCATGTGCATGATTTATTATGTGCATAAAAGAATTTTTTTAACTAGATTTCAAATAGACCATAAGTTATGATTTCATAACTCTCATTATCTAAAATATTTACTAGCAATAAATTTTTCCATTAATCAATGCATTAAAGATTTATTCCCTATATTAGAGGTTTACAAAAGCATAAGATTAAATAGTGTGATGTCATTTGCCATGAAAAGGAACAATAATGTACATTTGTCCTTGGTTATTGCTCTCATGTTTCTTATGATGACGTTATTATGTATGAAAGCTCCCTTTTTTATGGTTACAAGGACTATAACTAATTATCCTATTTGTGTTGGACATAGTGTTGTCATTGATGAAAACATATGTCATTGATGTCAAACTAGAAGTCAAATGAATCTATAGATGACACGGTTTGAGTGTCTTCTCCCAGATAAGTTAAGTTTGATATCTGGACAACATCACGCTAAATGGGGGTTAATGTGACTTGAAATATATTGAGTTTTTGTAGAATTTATGGTGTTTAAAAGGGATTATTGATGGAATGGTAGAAGAGTCATGTCCATGAACATTTTGATAGAATATTACACTTGGTCAAAATCCTCCAAGATAAGAAGATGTGTCGGTTTGAAGTTGGCAACTGCAATGAGGGAAAAACATCACATGGCATTGTGATTGGATAGTTTGGTTAGCCGATTCGATGGTTCTTGAGTGAAACATGGCCTATTTAGGGAACACCACATACAAAGGTTGACATCATGATGTCATCAACATCATATTTTCCATGGACCCTAGGACTAGGTCGTATAGCAAGAGCACATGGAGATTTCTCAACCTGTGTTGCACATAAAACCTCAAATTTGTGTTAGCTTCAAGCAATATAATCTTCTCTCACACTTATGTATAGGAGGGTATAAAATTCAATGTGGTGTTTTTTTTTATCATTTAAGGACCTATCTGATGAGAGACATCAAGAGGTGACTTGTTTCTGTTGTGTTTTTGGCCTGAGGAATCATTCTCTATTTGCATGATGGATCAACGTAGGATGTGAGAATAGGTTGTGAGCCTTGTGTGTTGGTCAATGGAAGGCATAAGTTCACTCTCTCTATTCTTTTGTTCCCCCAAAGGAAAAGGTAATAGGCTTTAATGTGTTGGTTTCTCATAGGACTAATCCATACGCTATGTTTTGTTGGTACCTGATATGAATAGGTTGTGTTCTTTGTAGATTGTTGGTTACCCCAAGGCATGGGTCATTATCTCTATTGATTGTTAGAAGGTGCAAAGTTTTTCTACCCAAAGGCACATATCATGCTATCTATTGCTTTGACAATAATTGTGATCTCCATTGGTTGTCCAAAGGTGAAAATGGTTTTGACAGTTCTTGAGTTGGTGGACATTATATGTTCGAATTTAATCAACATAAAGTTTATTTTTTAATTATTTTTACACAAAATATTTTTTTTAAATAGATACTTAGACAAGAAAGGAGAATTTCGTAGAAAGGCTGCTAGGAAAAGTTCATTTTCTAGAACATTCACTGAAATGGTCATTTTCTTGAACACTTAATTGATTTTATGGTTCTATATAGCTTTTGGGATGATTTTCAAACCAAATTAGATTTTCAAAAGGGGAAATTACCAAAACTCAATTGTGATCTTTCTAGGGGTTAGGAAGAATCAGAACATACGTTCATGGTGTTACAAAGCCATATCTTTTGTTTTGGGGCTTATGAACATTTTTAGGGTTTATGAGCAGGTTTTGTATGTATGACCAAAATGGTATTTGGGAAAGTTGTTATTGTACTAGATTGTTGAAGAGGTTGTTGTGATGAATAGGTTGATTGATGAATAAGGTATGACAACATTGGTAATGACTTGATGAGAATTGATGGTAACTTAATGAACAATGTTGTGATAGTTTTGGTATGATATGTTTCCGAAGACTTACATTGTTTGTGATGCTTGTGAGTATAGTCCAAAATTTTGTGAATAGTGGGCCACAACTGATTGAAGAAGGATGTGAGTACTTGCATTAAGGTTGGTACCTCAATCAAGTTTCTTCCTACATCATTAAGAGGTTGGTTCCTTAATCCAATTATTGCCTACAACAATTAGAGGTTTGTGCCCTAATAGGGTTGTCACCTATAGTATGCCAATTCTTGCATCATTTCAAGGTCAATGGATCAATTATGTAGATAAAAATAGAACAAAGACATAAGAAGAGACAGATCAATGACTAGATAATAAGCCACTTTTACGGGGGAACCTTCCTTTAGATCGCATAAATGAGCAATTCTTGGATGATTCAAATGACAAGACCTCCTTGGTATATATAAGAGTCTTAAGGTTTAAAATATAATTAGATATCACATGAAAATAATAATGTAAGGGAACGACAATAACAACAATAGACTACTATGGGGCACAAGAACAATAATATGTGGCATACACTATAATTATAGGGACCTGGCATGCCCCTTTACTTCAAAATGTGTTTTCCTCAATGCTTGAGTAGCTCTAGTTGCTTTTGTATAAATAATCACCCCCCATGTTGAATCTCCAACAATTAAGTTCTTCAACTTAATGAGATACTCTAAAATTGATAAATTTTGTAACTTTCAAATTCTTGTTTTCATGATTGCTTCAATCTACAATATGATTTTTGCTTCCTTGCCAAGTTCTAGTAATATTATTTGAATTGGTAAATTGTCACCTATAACCTTCTTTAAGTATGAAACATGGACAATTGTGCATATCATGAAGATGCAAGTTGCTCCAATTTGTATGTCATAACACCAATATTTTGGAACTCCTTGTAATGACCATAGAACTTGGGTGATAATTTATTATAGTTCTTAGCTTGCTATAGGGAAAAGTAGCCATAAAAATACCCCATCATCGAAATCAAAACTTCTTTCACTGCAATGGTGATTTTCCTATTCTTTCGTTTTCTTCTACACCAGAGTTAGGTTATCCTTTAAGAGTTGTAGAACCTATTGTTGATTCTGATTATGATCTTCCACTACTTGAACCATAGAGTTTTCTCTTAAAAATGATGTGATGGATAGTGGATTTTACCCATAAAGTGCCATAAATGGGGTCATTTTTTATGTGGTATGAAAGGAAGTGCTATAGCACCATTTTACTAGAGGTAACCACTTTTCCCATTGTGTTTTTTTATCAGATACAAACCAATGCATATATCCTTTCAAAAATTTCTTCATTATCTCAATATTCCCATCAGATTAATGATGATAAGATGAGCTATGAACTAATTGAGTACCAATGCAAGAAAATAATTCTGTCCAATTTTTTTTGGTGAAAATGGGATCCATGCCACTTGCAATCTTTGGTTTTTCATGTAGCATTTGAACTATTTACATAGATGTAGTAACTACTATACCGACTTTAAAAGGATCATATAATGCACAAAATTATGCATACTTAATAAGTCTATCAATTAACACCATGATACATTGTTTCCTTCAAACTTGGGTAAAAATGTGATAAAATTCAATAATACCTCCTCTAAGCACTAACTTGGAGTGGCTAATGTTTGTAAAAGACCCAAGGTCTTAATTGTCTCAACTTTATTTTGTTGGAAAACAAAAAATTCTAATAGAAACCTCTGAATATGAGATTTAAAGTTATCTACATTTCTTGACCTTGTGGTATGTTTTCAAAAACCATAAATTCCATTCTATATGAGAGGTGTGTAATTTAAAAATAACCTTTTATTTGAGTTGGGAGTTCTTACATATCTATAAGCAATATTTGTAACACAATGAATCAATTTTCCAGATAAATGTATAAGATTCACTCAAATCTTTCTACAACTTTTCCATGAGTTTCCACACCGCCTCATCATTCTTCCATTGATACCTTGCTTTAGTTTTCCATCACATTATATAATAGAAATGACATAAGAAAATGACTTTACATCCTCATCCCTTGATGATAGTACATTATCAACAACATTTTTCTTCGATTTTTTATGGATGATATCAAATTCGTAACCCAACATCCTTGTGACCCATTTTTCTACTTTCCCGAGGATAAATTTTGTTCCAAGAAGTATTTAAAAAGATTATGATCCAATTTTACCTTGAAGTGTCTTGAAATTAGATAAGGCCACAATTTCTTTATGGCATGCAGTATTGTCAACTTTTCCTTCACATAAATAGGTTTGTGTAAATATTTTCCTTTATTAGATGAATTTTGAAAACAATGGGATTTCGTTATTACACTAAAATAACACTAATTCCATTTCCTTAGGCATCACATTCCACAATAAAGGTTTTTTTGAAGTCCAATGTAGCTAAGACCAGAGCCTGGTACATTGCATATTTAAGATATTCAAAGGCATTAGTTGCTTCTAGAGTCCAAAAAAAATCAATTTTCTTCAATAATGTTGTCAGAGACATTGTTATTTTCCCATAATTCTTATCAAACTTGCGATAATACCCTACTAACTCGGGAAATCCTCGAATATTCCTAAGGTTTATGGCAATTTTCCATTCATTGATGACTTTAATATTTTAGGGTCTACCTTAATGCCCCCATGATATACAATATGACCCAAGTTTTCCACTTATCATACCCCAAAGGAACATTTGGAGGGTTTTTCATACAATTATTTCTCCTCTAATAATTTGAGCACCCTATCAATAGGTTGAACATGATATTTCCGAGACTTGTTGTAGATTAATATACCATGAAAAAATATTAACACAAATTTTGTAAGCAAGTGTTTGAAAGTGGAATTCATCAAACCATGAAATGTAGTTTTAGAAAATCAGAAGGCAATAAATATTTTCTTACATTGATATCTACTTATGATATTCTTATAGTTTTATTATCTTCTCTTTATGTTATTCTTTTATCCTAGTTCATCGTAGACTCCTCCATGCTAGTGGATTTCCATGTTTTTGGCCACTTCACATATTTTTTTCAATGCTGCTAGATTTCTATACCCAAGTGGTTCACACACTAGTCACTCCATGCTAAATGGTGGCTCCTCAAGTAGGTCTTTAATAATGGTCTAGCACAGGTCTGTTTAACGCTTGTCCTCCAATGTACACATTCACAAGTTCATGGATCTATGCAGTGTTTTCACACCAACATGTTCCACATGACCAAATAGGTTTAAGGCTCAATGATACTTGTAGGTTCCATGTGAAAATTACAATAATTGAGATGATTAATTGTAGGTTCCTCCACATGCTATACAGATATGTTTGCTGGATAATTTTCCATCACTTTCATGTAGAGATTATAAAAATTATGGTTGCACAAAGGAATTAGTTTGGATTACTAATACTTTTCTTTGGCATTATTGGTGGAAGTTACACACACCCAAACCGTCAATACAATCACCATCAATTCAAGAGATCAATAGATAACAAACTAAAGGGGGATTTAGGCATGCTAAAATAGTGAAAATGGGGATTTAAGTAAATTCGAGAGCTCGATGATAAGCCTAAAGAAAAAAAAATATGCGGTTGAGGGATGGCATGAACCATCTGAAATGGAAATAGCATGTGAGCTGAAAACCAAGAAGATTAGTGTTGGTGCACCCATGTTCTGGGAGGAAGGCTTATGGGTTCTAGGAGTTGAGGGTTATGGGTAAAGGGTAAAAATATGACCAAGAATATTAGTGTTGGAGCACCCATGGTTTGGGAGAAGGGCGTAGGGGTTCTAGGAGTTAAAGTTTTTAATAGTAAGGGGTTAACGGTAATGGGTAAAGGGTAAGGTGTTAGGGATTAGGGGGTTTACAGGTTAGGGGGTTGAGGTTTAGGGGCTATAAGGTTTATAGGTTAATATCTTAGTGGTTAAGGGCTTTGAGGGTTAGTTAAGCACCAAGGGCTTAGGGGTGTCAATAGGTTATGGCATTTAGCTATCAATAGGTTAAGGGATTAGGCCTTATGGGTTAAGGGTCAGGGTTTATCAGGATAATGGTTTAGTGCTTAGTGGGTTCATGGATTCTCAGGTAAGGGTTATGGGTTAGGGTGTTAATGGCTCAGGGATTAAGGGATCAAGGGGTTAATGGGTTATGAGTTATGAGTGTAGGGGTTAAGGGATTATGGATTTGGGGTTAAAGAGATAGGGAATTTAGTGTTTATGGGTTAAGAGTTTGTTGGTTCTAATAATGGGCCCCCTAGTCCTCTTATAACAACTATTTGGGTTTCCCCTATCAATTTCTTTAATTTCCTTCCCTCTAGGTCCCCTAGCCCCTATGTCATGCAGAATTAAGGTCCATTCTCATTATCTAATGCTAGTATTATAGATATCACTAAACCATGCTCGAACCTCTCACTTGTACTCATCCTTTCTATGCTTATATACCCTTGCGTCATTCAATAAACCAAAAAATCACCCTCCCCTAAAATGCATGAGAATTTAAAATTTAGAGGCGGTCATTTAATAACTGTGTATAAAAGTTTAGTTCTAATGAATTTTTTTTTGGGGGGTGTGGGGTCGTCTAAAACAACCTCCAAAATTTTCATTGTTTTGAATTTTAAGGGTGGTTTGAATATTCTAAGTTATGGGTTAAGGATTAAGGGGTTAGTGGCTTAGGTTTTAATAGAACAAGGGGTTAATTGGTTATGACTTATGAGTGTAGGGGTTAAGGGATTATGGCTTGCGGGTTAAGGGGATAGGGAATTTAGTGGGTATGGATTAAGGGCTTATGGGTTCTGATAATGAGCCCCTAATCACATTATCGCAAATATTGGGGTTTCCCCTATCAATTTATTTCATTTGCTTCTGTCTAGGCACCCTAGGCCTTGTGTCATGAGGTTTTATAGTGTTTTCTCATTCTTTAATGCTAAGATTATAAATCTTACTAAACGATGATCGAACCTCTCACTTAAACCCATCCATGATACCCTTGTGTCCCCTTTCCCCTTTCAATACACCAAAATATCCCCTTCACCAAACATTTATGAGAATTGAATATTTGGACATTGTCATTTAACAACCAACTTTGGATGTTTAATTCTAATTTTTATTTTTTATTTTTTTTGGGGGTGGTGGGGGGGGGTGTGGTTGTCCAAAACTGCCTTCAAAAGTTACATTGTCATGAATTTTTAAGAGGGTTTCATTTGGAAAACCCCATTAAGAGTCACAGGATTGAACTTTTGGATGTGGATTTGTTAAATTATCACCTCAAATGTTCAATTGTCATAATTTTTTTCTTTTTTTTTTGGGAGCGAGGGGAGGGGTTTCAAAAGCTTCCTTGAAATGATAAATTCTCATGAATTTTAGGGGGTGTGTCAAAAATATTCCATGAAAAATGTAATTTGGGGTAGTTATTTAAACCCCACCCACCCCCTCACCCCCCCTTCCCCTCCCCACCCCCTCCCCGCCACATACACACACACAAAATTCATGAGAAAACACTTTTAGAGGTGCTTGTTAAAAACTTCCCTCTGCAAAAAAAAATATCAAATTTCATGACATTGGGGGGGTGGGGCATGTTAAAAACCATCATGAAAAATATATCTAGGGTAAGTCAATTTTTGTTAGAACACCCCGCCCCCCAAAGTTCAATTTTCATGAAATTCTTGGGTGTTCTATAAAAATCACCATAAAAAATATCTTTAGGCGAAATAATTTAAAAATCCCCTTCAAAAGTCACGAGAAAACACTCTTAAAGGTATTTTTTATAACACTCCCGAGAAATTTCAAATTTTCATGAATTTTGGGGGGCTTTTAAAAAAACTCCCCTAAATCCCCAAAAAGACATTTAGACATGGTTTCGGTAAGACCAATGTAAGTGAAACTACCCCTAGAGGAATTTTTTGTATTAGTATAGGTGCTAGTGCATGCCAAGTGCCTAATGTTATGGCATTATAAGTGACAAATCTTCCTCAATTACCTCTCCCTTACTTTCCAATAATTTAGCTGAAATAAATTTAATATTAAACCATGCCAAACCATGTTGAGACATGCCAAAGCATACTATGGCATCTCAACGCATGTCAAGCATGTTAAGAATTGCCAGGTGCTAATGTGTATCAGGTATTGTTACGCATGCTATGGAGTGGTAGGGAATGCTAAAAATTGTTAAGGTGTTCCAGAGAGTGTTAGTGTGTACAAAGGAATCTGAGAGGGTACTAGGGAGTGTTGGCGAGCTCTAGGTCAGCTAAGGAGAGAGTGACAAGGTATGCTAAGTAGTGCAATGGAATGCTAGAGTGCTAGGGAGGTAGGCCAATATGAATAAGGTGCTAGGGTGTGCGAATATGTGATGGGGAGTGTTTGGGAGTGTCAGGGAAACATAAGGAAGCACTAGGTAAAAGTTCATGCAAATGAACAAATAAGAGTGTATGACAGGGAGTTTCAATGAGTTCTAGGTGTGTTGAGGGATTGACAATGTTATATGCTAGGTAGTGCCAAGGTATGCTAAACTACCAAGGAGTGTTAGGAAGTGCTACGGTGTGCCAGGGAGTGTAAAAGCCTACCAAGTAATGCAGGGATGTTAACACATGCTAGATAGTGCCAAAGCATTAAAAGACATTCTAAGTGATATGGCATGTCAAGATGTAAACTGTGTTTCTTAGTTGTTTGATGACGACGGTGTTAGATGTGAAGTTGGATTTGATGAGCCTTGTCTTGGTAACTTGTTAAGTGGGATGAGTTGAGATTGGACATGAATAGCCTAAGATAAGTTACAGGTAGTTCTTAGGTGAACAAGGCATATATTTGAATTTCCATTACACATGAGAATTTGGGGTTGGTCTTAGAATCGTTGATTCAAACATACTCAAGTGCCATAGCAAATTTACTTTGAAGAACAAAATCTACACACACAAGGAATCAACTAGTGCACGTGACAATCTTTAACTTTTTCAAACTCTTCTTTGTTATATTACAAACTATAATAAAATAGGCTAGTTCTCTCATACCAACAATCATGTCCCTTTAAAATCACACTGATACAAGGGATACAACTAGGACTTGGTGCTAGTCCTTTGACAACCAATATACCTTGAATAGGAGAACTCTTGACCTACTTGTTGATGATATCTACAAACAACACTTTTATTCCACATGTCCTCAACACATCTGTCAGGTCCTCTTTCCTCCCATTTTGCAACTCCTCAATCTACCTCTATTAATGAACTCAACTCCTTTATGTTATTGGACTCGGCTCAACAAATGTTTTCATCTAGCCAGCTCCTTTTTCCTTCAAGGTGTGTAACACATAGGGTCTTCGATCAACTACTTAGAGAAAGGTTTGTTATAAACTCTTTAGTATACTCACTTTTTCCATACTACTACTCCAAGATGACAAATCTAGGGCTCTGGAGACTGCCCTTCTGATAACTAACTCAATCCTCTACTATACAGTGAAATAGGGGTAGTTTCCTATCCCACTTGGCTGCTACTTTAGTACTTCAAATTTTCCATGTCCTTAGGCCCAATACACCTACCCTTCAGCCAATCTTGTTTTCCTTCACAAGTACATGACTTAGGGGTCTTCTTTGACAATCATTTGACAACACTTAAATTCTACTTTTACTTCCATCAATTTTCCTAACCATTGTTAATTCTTTTAATCATCTACTACCCAGGACACTTCCCTCATCTAGGGATGTTCAAATTTTCCACCTAATAGTGATTTGAGTCTTCTCAAAATCACTATTCTTTTGTACAAATTTCTTTGTTGTCCAATATATGAACAAATTTGATATCATCTTTCTAAGAATATATAGATGACTCAACTAGGGTCACAAATCATCCACTAATCATCCATTGACTAGTTATTTATAGGCTACCTCAGATCTCTATCCAAAACTCTATGGACAGGCCACCAAAGTCAACTCCTCTTGATGTCAATCCATTCCTCATATGACACACGTATTCTCCTCAATCTTCTACTTAGGTGTGACCCTCATAAGAGACTTAGCCTACATCCTATGGGTCCATAGATTCTAGGAATTTCTTTGACTGAATCTTGACCTAAAATTTAGATCTCTATGACCATGAAAATACGATTACCATAGACAATATGACACCTACATCACTTTTGTTCTGCCCTAAATTCTAGTGCAGGCCCTCCTCCATTTGTGTCTGTCTTTATCACAGAATTCGCTGCCTACTAACCACAACAAGATGGGATCTCAATCCCTCTCTACTATTTCATAATTTGATGTGCTCTTCACACAAAAACACCACTTAAATCACATGCCCACATTCTCATGAGTCACCTCTCTTAAGCTCAATATGGAAAAAGAGAACCAATAGTATGCCATCCTACTTCGTAGCTTGAACCCATTAAGCTATGTGACATTATCGTGAACCCTCACATTATGATATTTCTCTTGGTGGATTATCCTGGCCTCCCTTTAGCAACCCTTACTCAACCCTCTAACTTTACCTACTTTAGGACTACCTATCTCCTTGCCTCCTTGATCAAATGAGAACCTTGTCACTTTATGTTATTTCCTTCATAGTAAGGCCACCTTAAATATATTTTCCTAGCTAGGCCTCTTAGGAAACATCTAAAACTTATGGGTTTCATCCACTTAGACCTTAAGAAATATTAATTTTCCTTTCTAATTTTCTTTTTGATTTTAAAATCCATGTTGGGTACAAAATCCTTTCGATTGGGTTATTTTCCCACAAAGCATTTTGTTACCAAACTCACAAACCCATCTCACGATGCTTGTGGAGTACCTCCGAAGCTACACAATTTAACAACATATCCTAGATATAGTAATCGTAACTTCATTAATCTCTTGTAGTCAAGTGAGGACTTGGATGGGTTCCCAAGTTGATAATTAAGTAAGGGTAGTTGCGAGGGCATGATAGCCAGGAAGGATTAGAGCATGTCAATGAATGAAAAATATTGCTAACACATGCTATACAATGTCAATGAATGATGAGGAGTGTTAGGGAGTGTTGAGACATCACAAGGGAGAACTAGATCAAAATGCATGATAATGAATAAATAAGAGTGTGTGCCAGGGAATGTTAGTGAGTTCAAGTGTGCCAAGGATGAAGTGTGTTAAGAGAAGTTCATAATAGGATTGCAGGAGTAAATCCTACGATTTCGAGAAGGGGCTCACTAGAGCAGTTTCAGATAAGGGAGATTTTGTTCTGGGGACAACAATGTTTTTCCTTTATCTATTATTTTTATATGACATGTGGCACACTTTACTTGACTGCTCACGTTTTAAACTATTTTTGACAATTTCATATTGTACATTGTTGTGTATAATATTTGGGGCACTCGGATTCTGCCGACTTATCTCTTGTGTGTCTCGTACATCTTGTGGTTCCTACAAAATCTTATTTTGTGCTCTATTGTTTATATGAACTAGACATACATGTGAAATATTTCTTATGTAAGCTATGTTGCTTAGTTGTTTTGTGGACATGGCTAGATGTGATCCTTGTCTTGTTAATTTCTTAAGTAATACAAGTTGAGCTCATACATGAGTGGCCAAAGATGAGTTATAGGTAGTTCTTAGGCAAGTAAGGCATAATCTACTTGTAGTAGGTGCAATTGTCAAATTGTTGTGGCTAAAGCAGGCCAATGTCACATGAACTGTAGTAGATAAGGACTTGATTTGGTTCCCCAATTCATGAAAACATTTAAGGCTAGTTGTGAGGGCATGGGTGCCAAGGTGTACTAGGGAATTATAACATGTGTTAGATAGTTTGAAGGCATGTCAAATATGCTAATATGTGTCAAGTGCTAAGGCATGCCAAGATTTGCAAGGGTGTGACAATACATTCCAGGGACTATCAAGGCAAAAAAAGGAGAAACATGTTAAACTACAAGGAAATGAACACATAAGAGGGCTAATAAGTAGTAAATTTTCTTTTTCCAAGAGGGGCATGCTAGGCACACCAACAGAAGGTGCCAATAGGTGCCAAGTGCCAAGTGTTAGTGCATGTTAAGTGCCAAATACTCCTCTGTTACTTCTCATATACATTGAAATAATTGATCTCAAATAAATTTAATATTAAACCATGCCAAAGCATACCAAAGCATCTCAATGAATTCTAGATATGCTAAGACTTCCCTAGCGCCAACATGTACCAAGTGCCAATGCGTGTTAGGGAGTGATACACATGTTATAAAGTGGCAGGGCATGTCGAAGAGTGTTAAGGTGTGCCAGAGAGTGGTAATGCATGCTAAGGAGTGTTATCAAGTGCTAGGGAAACACAAGGGATCACTAGGTCAAAATGCATGGAAGTGAATGAATATGAGGGTGTGCCATGGAGTGTCAACAAGTGCTCGCTCAAATGCCAAGGATGGAGTGACAAGTTATGTTAAGCATTGGTAAGGCATGTTAGGGAATAAAAACACATGTCAAGAAGTGATCCAGGTAGATGTTGGTGGCCACCCACCTCACCCACTTGGACACCCACAACTGTCTCTTTTAGTTTTTTAGTTTCCATAACTGTAGAACAATTTACTATTTTTAGTAGTTTTTCGGGTCTTGAACTTCTACAGCCATTTGGAGGCCCTAAATGATGTTTTTTTTGGGAAATCTGGGAGAAACGTGAATCCATGGACTGATGTTGCTCATTTGAAAGTTGTAGTGCTTAGATATATCTTTCTAACGAGCTCTTCTATGCATCAAATGAAGATCAGGTGCCAAAGTTACAACCCAAGGAAATTGGTCTACCAACTTACCCAAAATGAGGCCCACAATTTGGCGTTTCATCTTCTACGGTTAGGTTCTGTGATGTTAATGGTTTTCCTTTATTTCTCAACAATAAATAGACCTTTGAGCCTCATTGTAACATAGTTCAGAGGCATGTAGCCAACACATCTCTTCTCAGAGATAAGATACCATCGCCCTAGTTGGTTTATTTCCATTTTGTTTGTAAGCATATTTGATTATTTTACATTAATGAAATGAAACATTATTTCTGCCACATCTCTGTGTTTATGGTTATCTTTGTAATTTGTTGCCTTCATGTTTAAATCTGAATCAGTGGTATTAGAGCGATCTTTCTTTACATGTCCCGAATGAGGTTGAGATATAAGGAGTTAAGGCTTGAACTGGTTGAACCTTTGCAAGACCAGCCTTGCAAATCCCGAGAGCCTACCATGGCAGATGAAAAGAAGGATGAGGAGGTAGGAGATCCTATCAAAATGTTGCTTGAAGAAGCCCTTGAGTGAAAAAGGAACATGATGATGGAAAATTTTTCCCAGATCCTTTAGCGGCTACATAGGGGTGACACATCAGCTTCCAACAACTACTCTGGAAATGCCACATCATTTAAGGTACAAGTTAATTTTGAAAACCCCATATTTGAGGGTCAGATAGATGCAGATGATGTTGATAAATGGTTAAATCTGATAGAGGGTTATTTTCTATTCATGATTTTTCCAGTCGAGAAAAGATTATTTTCGCTCTTCTCAAAGCAACCGCCCACATCAAGGACTTGTGGAAACCTTCTATGAGCAGAAGGATGAAAGTACAGGCTCACCATTTTCAGCCACACCCACTTGGGATTCATTCCAGGATGCCATCAAGGAGAATTACTACACTATCAAAAGTTATAAGGACAAATACATAAATTGGACCACGCTATAATAGGGAAGGGGCCAAGATGTGCTAGAGTTCATAAACATTTTTCATACCCTTTGCACACAATTGGGTATTAAGTATTCTAAGCTATATTTGGTACTCAGATACTGTAGCTACCTACATAGGTACATCTAGGAAGAGATGGAGTTCCTTAACTTATCCTTGCTTGGCACAACATACTGATACGTTGTCAAAATCGAGCAAAAGTTCAAGCAAAAGAAGTGAGACATTGGATTTGCTTATCTGAAGTAAGGGAAAGGCTTCCCAAAATTACAGAACCAAGGACAAAGCTAAGACAAGGCAACCCAAGGAAAGCCCTCGAAGCCACAAGAAAAGAAAAACACCACGATGTCAAAGAAGGAAACAGGAAAGTGGTGTGAGTTCTACAAGAGTCCCACTCATAACACAAGTGAGTGTCAGACTAAGTAGTCACTGGTGGCTGATTTGAGGGCTTCAGAATAAAATGCATATTCTAACTTTAAGTAAAAACCAGGCAAGGGGAATGGCAAAGGGAAAAAGATCATTGATACGAAGCCAACATCATTTTTGCCACCACCAAGATCCAGAAGAATGAGCCCAAAGATCTAGAGTAGGGGGAGTGTCTTTTCCACTCACAGACGTGGGTGAAGGGTTCACCGCTGCAAGTCATTATCGACAATGGTAGCCATGAGAACATCATTTCATTAGAGGTCATGAAGCGGTTGGGCCTAGTGACTACACCACACCCACAACCGTATAGTATCCAGGTGGCTTCACCAAGGATAAGATCTTTGAGTTCACCAGTAGTGTTGCCTTCCCTATAGCATCAATCCCTTCACAGACAAGGTATTGTGTGATGTTACACCTTTGGATGTTTGTGATGTATTATTTGGCCAGCCATACTTATGGAGTCGACATGCTGTGTATGAGGCAAGGCCTCACGCTGTTATTATTTTTTTAGGTAATTCATTATATAGGATACTAGAGGTAGCCCCACCTACTGCCACCTCTTTGATATCTGTTGGGCCGTTAATATGCCATTATTATTATCACTTTTGAACACTTATCCCGCCCATTTACACTATTCTTCATCATATCATTTGTTATAATTTATCATTTAAATCCATTTTTTAAATGATTTATGATCTTATGGATGAATATTATTTATTCTCCTTTATTTCTAATAAATTGATGATTATGAATGATTTTATCAATGATAGTTTCAATAAATTAGTTGTAACATTATTTACCATCTTTAACCTCCAAGATAATTTCTATATTGAAGATTTGACCATTAAATCTGCCAACTCAGAAATTTGCTGGAATAAGAAGTGACAGTTTTGCGGTTGAGATTCTAAGCAAATGAAGAATAATTTGGAAAATCTGGAACATGGGTTTCGTCCAGAACGGACCCAATTAAATATCTAAAAAACGGTTTGCCCAAATGCGACTTGTACTGAGAGAAACGCAGGGTTCTTTGAGCATGATTTTCTCAGATTCGCTGTTGCGACCGTCCTCCAAATCTCAGCTACAAAGCCAAATTCGTCTTGCTTTTGTTGAGAGATGAATGGAAATATATCTTCTTGTTGATGAATTGGTTGAAAACAATCCAATTTTGTAATACAAATCATGTTGTACTTATCTTTATTGTAACTTCTCTCTGATCTCTCTATTTAAATGAAAACAGAGATCAGAGATGGGGATGACTTCATGATGACTTTGGGGATGGAGAATTGAGGATTCAGGATTGGAGATTCAAGAATGATGATGGATTATTCATGATAGGATAGGGATTGTTTCATTGCCATTGTAATTCTCAAGCCTTTGCTGTTGTAATGATTTCACAATTTGATGATTAATATATGATTTGGGAGTTGCTGCTCATTCTTCTCATCTGAAGTAGCACAGCAGCATCCGCTGAAGGCTAAGGGCCCAGCCACTGGTGGATTGTGCTGCTAGTGTATATTATATCTTTAGTTCATGCATGGTTTGCTTATCAATCTTTATTCAGTAATCTGGTATGTTTTGTTATTTTACATCATGGTTCTGTTATATTAGATTTATGTCCAACTGATCAATATCATTCTCTATGACAGGAATGTAGTATTGATTCATCTTGACTTGGTAACACATTTCTATTCTTTTAATCATTGATATAACGTTGTTGATCCTTACAGAATGTTATTGATGTTCAATTAGAACGTAACCGTGTTGTGACCTTCATAAATTGGTATTCCTCAATTCATCTTAGAGATTATATTTCCTGGTGATTGTTGAATCTATTGACGTTGTTGTTCCATTACAAACTACAGTCGTATTCCTTATAACTAAGACTGATAATTGGATTACCCTATCAGATTACTATTAAGGTGTGCCGTGTGTATTTATATTTGACTTTCCAGCATTGTTTCATATTCCATCATTAATCAATGTTGTTCTATTTCCTTGTGCTGTTCGATTTATTCTTAGAATAAAGATTGCTATTAATTTGGCTTTGTTGTTGTTCATTTCCATTAATTAAGGATTGTTGTTCAGATTCCTTTAATTCTAGTTTGCTTTTCCATTTACAGTCGTTCCATTTTAGACTTGCTGTTCCATTTTACTTTCTGTCGTTCCATTTACTTGTATTTGCTGCTTTGGTGTGAGAGAAGGTCTAAGGCTGTAGTGAGCCTCAGCAGTCGCTGCCTAGCTCTCAGACCTATGGTCCATGTTCTAATTTCCTTTCCATTAGTTTCTAGAGGGATGGGTTATCGCTTCCGCACCCTTGACTGATAAGTTGCCTTGTGTGATTTTATCCTTTTGAAGTAATGGTTTAGAATTCATTTACTTTTGTATTTTAAGCACTATACTGAAAAAAATTACTCTTGAGTAAATAGCCGCCTCAGACTGAGTACACTCTTGAAATAAAAAGTCATCCCTGGGTTGACAATTAATGTGAGGTAATTAGGTGTTAAAAGACCATTTTTATCGCTCCACATTTTCGCGTCGTTGCCGGGGAAGAGTGTAGCCATTTCTAAAGAGTAGTGTGAATCTGATGAGTGCCTGGTAGGGAAGAGTTGGATCTTAAAAATGGAAGGTAAGAACCTGCGTACGGAGCTGTTGATGCCTCGAAAATTGCCGCAACAACATTGGGGGATAACCACCCAGTCCGAACCTTAAAAGCAACTCCTTTTCCGTTTGGTGTGGTGGCTCCAACTGTTCATCTAGGTACAGTTACCTTCTCCCTATTGCTATTGGTTTATAATGTATCTTTAACTACCAATAGACAGGGACATCAGATCACTTCTTCTTGCTGATCAGGCAAGAGAATGACCCTTAAGCTGATTTGGGTTTAGCCAAACCACAACTAAAATTTTTCCTCTTTGAGGAGAGGACTTAAAAGAATGTAGATTTTACTCTAAATGCAAGCTTATTCTATGATACAAGTAAAAGAAACTAATCTAAATCCTATCTTAATTAGGCAGATATAGATCTAACCCAACAAAGAGCAAGATAATCAAAATATTGGGATTTAAATATGTCTTGTTTATAATGAATATCAAGTTAATGAAGTAGTTCAATTAACTGATATTATGGTTACCAAAACACATTCTATTGAGACCTTAAAACCTGAAATAATAAACCAATAACATTCCAGGAAGTAGTTCACAAAAATGATATTGATTATCAAATCAATAAATCCAATAATTGAATAATGATATGTGGAAATAGTTCACAACACATTACCATTC
>APFE030721640.1:10515-30652 GCA_000404065.3 Pinus taeda | reverse complement strand
ATAATGCTCTATTATGCCCTTTGAATTCCTTCAAAATAAATTTTCAAACCAAGCTTAAGCAAAAATTTAAGAAAATCTACACACCTTTTTTCACTTTGTAGGAGTTTGATATTGTATCTCCATACTTTCGGATCATGTAGTTCTGAATTTGTGATATATAATAGCCCTTTGTGTCCTCTTTCCAATGCCACAAGTCTGACCCAAATTGATTTCTCCAAGGAAGAGTTATGCGAAATATCCCACAGTGACTTGATTATAGACTAGTTCAGTAGAGCGAACTTGTACGACGTGCCACGAGCCACTGTTTCGACCTTTGGAGCTGAAATATTCATAAAAGAAACTACAGTCCGTCCTCTTTTTGCACCTTCTTATGAAATTTCAATCCGATCCCCAGAGAGAAAGTTATGACAATTTTCCCCAGGTCACCTGTTTGGAATGTAATTCAGGAGTCTACAAAAAGACCAACTTCCTCAGATCATATCTCCGCAAATATCGCATGAAAAGCTCTGAAATTCGGACCCAAGGTTCTAGCGCGATTTTCTTCTGAATGGGTTTTTTTTCTGACTCTGAAACGTCACAGTAATAAATAATGTTATAGCGAAAATGCCACGATGACCTGTTGGAGCAGCGTAACCTAGAATTCCCAAAGCTCTGTATACCAAATGGTTATGAAACCAGCCAGAAAAAAAAGAACAACGGCCTTTAGAATTCAGCCTCTTCGAGGGGGGCAACCTCCTTTACATACATAAATGAACAATTCTTGGATTATTCAAATGAAAAACCTCCTTCTATTAATAGGAGTTAGGAGTCACATATAACTAGGCCGACCTACAATAATAATATAAAGCACAAAAATTAACAATAGAGGGATTCTATGGGGCACGGTAATAACAATATGGGGGCAATAGGGGCACAACAATATTAATAAGGGGTATAACTACAATAGTAATGGGGTAATCACTAGTATTATAGGGACCCAACAATAAACCTCATCATGAAAATAGTACATGAATCAACATATTATGAATCAAAGGTCAAAATTGAGGTACTAAAACTAACCCCCTCAGTTGTTGAAATAACGTTGGCAAGTTTATAGACATATCATCACTAAAGGCAAGTAAATATGCATGTGTATGATTATGTGTCTAAATTGTCCTAGACAAGGGCCTTCTCAAAGAAATGCAACTAAATATAAATCATTGATGCTACCTCTAGGAGATATATCATGAGAAACTTATTTTAATGTGCAACAACTCCCATAAAGATGGCCATTAAAAAAAAATTATACGAAGGGGATCTCACCTCCACTTAAATATTTATATAAAGAAAAACACATGCAAACAATGAGTAGGCACAAGATAAGACAAATGGAAACCCAATTAGCCTGATGTCTCTACATGAGTAGAAAACTAGAAAACTTCACTTCATTCCATCTAGTCCAAAGCCCGTACCCTTTTGACACCCTCAACAAATTTCTATGAGGTCTGTGAGGGAAAATATCAAGAAAACAAATAAGATGAGATTTTGAGGAGGAGAATGACCAAGTTGTGTATAAATTTATAGACTCTAAGAGAAAAAGGGGGAACAAGAGATAGACACTACCACATTTTGGGGCAAACACCGATGCTTACTTTAATATTTGATTCAATACATAATATTTATGTCATTATAGGCATTGAAATTCATTGTATTTCTAAATTTTTCCTCTAATTTTTTCTTAATAATGTCATTTTATCAATGCTAGTTAAACATCATATTATCATGTTATAAATTTCATTTTTAAAAATAACTAGATAGTTTCATATTTTTGCGTATTTCATTCAACATTGACATATAGATATAAAAATGTCAAAATTTTAAATTTGAAAAAAAAATCCTTTATGACAAAGATATCATTGATGTCTTTCAAGTCATATATCATATGCCTAAAATAGAGTTTTCCTGTGAAAGTTATGGTACTAGTAAGTGGGCATTCAAATTCAAATAATGATAAATATTTAAATTATTTTTTAGTCTTAACTAAAGGATATAACACATCCATGTGACATAATATTAAAATAAATAGAGACTACAACTTTAAATCAACCTTGTACACTTGCTCACATTCTCACTTTTCTAATTTCACAAATAAAACATACTTAATTTCTCAACAAAACCCCTCTCCTTACCCTAATCCTTATCATTTGTTCATTCTTTTAGCATTTTCCCTGTCCTCTCTAAGCTAGGGATTTGTTTTCTCCCAAAGAAGGGTAGGCTTACTTGTGGATGATAATTTCTCAATCCATGGGGGTAATCTCCTCTAACGATTTTCTTATTCTTCTAATAAAATTGTTTATTGAATTTAGTCACTCATTGTTTAAAGAGGTTTATGCCTTACATTTGACTTTTTTTGTAGACAAATGATGCCATCTTATTTGGATCATAACTTCTATTGGTAGCCATATTCTCTAGATCACATCTTCTATTAGTAACCATCTTCTTCCCATTTTTTGTAATTATCAAATTTTTTTGGCATAATAACCCTTATATTTTCATTTTCTTGTTGTGGGGAAAGCAATGGGTTTATTCCTATGATGGTATCTTTTTGTGAAGGGTTATACCCTTCTTCTTAAGGAACCGACATGTGATGATTGAGAAGATTTTTCATCTTGGCCATGCTCGACCCACAATCCCTCATCACCAACCCCACCCCACACAAACACCCTACTCCAAAAAAACCCACTTAATTTTTCTTTTACAAAAAATAAAGAGGCTTAAAAACTCGTCATGTGACTTTTTTCGGCATGCATACATTTGAATTAATTTTTTAAATGAATGCTTATTTTATATTTGCGTTTATTTTAATTTGTTTCTTTTGGGTTTTTATTTCATGCTATTCATGTATAATGTGGTTTTAAGCAATATTGTGGAAACCACAAGGGTGCACTTAATAGGCACACACTTATGCTTAATTTCGTTAGATTTTACCACTAGAAATCTCATGAAACCTCTTGAATATTTGGTCAATTAATTTTTCATGCAAAGTTTTTACAAAATGAGTGTAAGCATGAAGTTTACATACAATCGCTTGTAAAATTCCATGTGCCAAATGCATGAAAGTTCCATTCTTGAGTGTTTGTATAAATGCTTGTGCTTATGGAAAGATAGTTTGCATGCAAAGAGTTTGTAGAAATGCTTGAGCCAAGGCAACATAGTTTGCATGAAAATTGTTTGTAAAAATTCCTTAACAAAGATATTGATTTGCAACTGTTGACGTTGCTAGACCTGCCAACATTCAAGGGGTCTCCTCGATATGTGGTCCAAATTAGATCTCACACTATTTGAGATAGGAGCCCCATATAGAATATGGCCTAGTTTCCAGTTGTCTTAAAGATATTCCTTGGCTCTAACTGTTAGCAAGAGAGAGGAGTGAAAATGTTCCTTCGAAAATCAAGGGGGTGTTCTTGGTGAGTGTTTAGTCGTAAGTGCATCAAAGTTCTTTTACTGCGGAGAGGCAAGAGAAGTGAGCCTCTAAGAGAGAGGTAATAGTACCACCCTAGTAGAAAAACACATAAACAATAAGAATCCATACACCATCAAGCAGAATAATCTATAGAGATGCGAAAATCATTGCAACCAATGTAACAAGGAAGATGTCTAATATCTAGCGAAATAGTCCATGAGTACCAAAATAATCAAAATAGTTCAACTGCTTTAGCACAAATGAAAGCGAACATGAATTACAAATATTCACAAAATAGTCTTACAAGTATCCATAATCCATGCATGAAGAACTTTCAGGCCATAAAGATTCTTATATTAAGTAAAAGTTCCAAGACACATGTGTACAATGAACACCACTAGCTCCAATAGTGGAGCATTGGAGCTACTCTTTTCTCCTCAAAATAACTAGCTTATCTCTCTAATGATTTGCGGGAGGAGCCAAGGTGAAAATTCCCTTACTCTTACAATGAGGGTGTATATATAACAATGAGGAGGTGATGCTTCACATTCCTTGTGACTCTTCATCTACCCTCATGACTCTTTGACTTCCTATGAATTTTCAACTTTACATGACTTTTTATATTCCATACATGTCCTTTGGAATTTCACTTTACAATACATTTTTGAAACATGAATTACATAATCCAACATAATGGTGTGGCATGTGACAACACATGACATGACACTGGGGACATGGCCTGCTTGATGATGTGTCAATGTTAAGCCACTACTATTGTTGTGTATTGAGTTTTTGTTTGAGAATGATTTTCTTTCCACCTCTACATGGATTGGTGATGAGGAATCTTCAATGGTCTCAAGTCTTGAGTTGTGATTGGAAAATGGTGTCCCTTTGCTTTCTCTTGGTTGATCAACTTGCATACTCAGCTACAAAGATGTCTTTTTGCATGTTTCTCTTCTTCATTATATCACCATGCCATGATAAGGTACTAGCAAATGCAATTCACTCACGAGGAGACGACATCAGTTCGAAAAACACCTAGTCTAAGATAGTGCATATTGATCCATTAACTAAGTCAAAACTAGGTAAAAATCTATGAGAGGGGCTCAGTGACTGTGCAGTTGCACAGTTCAAGTAGTAAGGGGTGAACCTTGAGCCTTGAGACTATGAAATGTGCAGTCCATGTTGGGCCAAGCAAGAAATTTGCATAATTCTAGAGGTCAGTGTGACAGGTTGAGGGGATGGGCACTGTATCAACATATTGCACAGTTCCAGGAGATAGAGGAGGTCAGAACATTGTGCAGTTACGTAGCTCAAGGGCTCAAGGGATGAGCTTGAGGTTAGATATTGTGCAATTCATAGTTGAGTCCAATTTAGGAGAATGTATTGCGCAATTCTAGGAGCTAAGGTCGGGCCTTCAACACTGGAATTACACAGTGCAACAGTCTTGGAAGGTAGGAACTACGAATTTTGTAGTGTCAAGAAGTAAGGGTCACAGCTAGAGGACTGAGACTATACAATGTACAGTTCAAGGAGGTTGGGTGAAATTAGGTTGATTGATCTGAAATGGAGTAGATTAGTAATGATATGCTAACTCCCCATTCAAAATAAAAAAATGCACTTGAGGTTTGTACTCCAAAATAGCAAGTAAAAACATGAATTTTACGTGTGTTTACTTAAGTTAGTTTCATGAATAAAAATTAAAACATGAAGTCAAAACATTGAATGGAAGCATACATCAAATAGTAATACATCGACTATTGTTAAAGGAGTTCACCCCCTCCTAGGCTACATCTCCTTGGATCAACTCTAAAGACATGACCCCTTCTCATTATGCTCAATATATAGAAAACAAGAGTACATAAACTGCTGAAATGGAGTGGCTAGTTTCTCCTTCAAAGAAACAACTTTTGCAAAATTTCTCACTCCATACACATGTTAACCTACATCCAAACATGTAAACCTTCAGCAAACACATGCATCTTACAACAAGACCCTATACTCCAACTTCCAAGAGCATAAACAATACTACAATCCACTTGAAGTAATTAAACAAGTCTCTTTCTCCAAACACCTATAGAGAAAAGAAGAAATAAAGCTACATCACTATTGTAATGGTTGCTGCAGAACATGGAGGTTGGAAGACCCCTACAATGGCATCTCCATCTTCATACTCCTCCATAAAATGAATCAACACTCTGGTTGACCATGGCACCCATAGGCTTCACTTTGCAAAAAGCCTATCCATAAGTGCTCCTTTGATCCTGAAACCTATTCAAATTAGTTCAAAATGTCCAAAAATGGATATTTAGCCTCTTTTTTCATCCATTTGGTTGAAAACTACCTTAGTTATGGCTTCTGTCAGTATTTCCACAATTTTTCTCCTCCAAATCTGGCTTACTTCTTGTTAAATTCATTATCTAGAGTTAAATCTGGCAATTCCGCTGAAAATCAGTGGTCCTGCCAACTTCCAAGCCTATCTCATAGTTAAGGCTAAATGGTCACATATAAGGTGGTCAGTTTGGCGAAAGAGGAAATGCTTCCGTAGCTCTGTCGCAACTTGCAATCAGCGAAAAAAACCTGTGGTCTTAAGGTCTGTGAACAAAATAGGTGAGTTGTGCGATTGCGATATCGCAAACCCAATGCAATATTAAATCACAACCTATAATGGCATCATATCCAGGATATCTTATCACATTTTGCATCGATTGAGAAATGGTGGTAATATAATGCGGGACTTTTCTACGATTGCAATATGCAATAAATCACATTACAACTGTGATTTTATCGGGGCCGATTCTTATCCACTTGCGATATGTGATTGTGGTCGCATCGCAACCTCTTTGCACCGGGGCCAATTCTGTAACACTGACCCTTCGTCGATCTACAATTGCAATATATCTCATCGCAGGTCTGACTACTCTGGGGGCCGATTACCTTAACTCCTCCGATATGCGATATGCGAGACCCAATGGAAACCTACCACTTGGTGCTTCCCCATTCGCTGACCTTTTCCATGTCATCCAATCCTACCACGTGTCCAAGTTAAACTTGAACTTTGAATTGCTCTAACTTCTCCATGCGAGATCAGATTTGAGTGTCGTTCACACCGTTGGGTTCAAAATGAAGAGCTCTTCGATCTGAAGCTAAGCTTATCAAGATTACGACACTTTTATTTTTTGGCAAATTTTGAGCTCTTGATCACTCTTCCCCACTGAAAAACTTTTGGTCTCCAAAATTTTACGTTCAATTGTTTATAATTTGAAGGTACAGTTCCTTCATTTCTCAAAACTCGATCTAATCAATGTTTGAAGTTCCCTGACTTGTACTAGTCTTGGATTTTTCTCAAGCTGAACTTAAAATATAACTTGACCAAAGAATTTAGATTCGATGTTCTTCTTGGCTTGTCCATGTCACTATGGCCATCCACAACAACATCCTTCCCAAGAAGAATTCCAAGGTGCTCATCTCCAAAATCCTTATCGAGGATAAGATCTTAAAAAAGCTTTTCCAAATGAACCAAAAAGAGCCTCACATAGTGAATACTTGTATAACTTGAGTGCTAAACACATTTGGAACATACAAAATGTGTTGCAACTACTCATACAATATTTTTAAAATTATTTCTCAAACTACAAATAGAAATGCACTTTACAAAATGGAATAAATTTGACTCCCAAATTTTCCATTCAAATTGACTATCAACAAGCCAAACTAGCATCGTAATGCTTAAAGAAAAATTGTTGCATATAGGTGATTTATTTATTAACATCACTTTTACAAGTTACCCAAATATGGGGATATGCAACTAGTGCAAAACAGAAATTTACAAACTTCAACTAGACATATAGTCCACCCATTTCTTACCTAACCAGGTAAATGAACCCTCTATTTGAACTTTATCTTCTTCTGAAGTTGCTTAAGGGATGGTCGCATCTTGTGCCACTTTTTCTTTTGTTGCTTCCTCTTCTAGATGAAGTTGTGGAAACAATTTCCAACACTTCTCGACCCAATGCTCACTGATATTGCAGTGAGTACAAAAGTTCTTTTGATTTCCTCTCAACTCACTTGCCTTTAACCTTGGATGAGCTTTTCTTTTTTCGGTCTCAATTCCATTACACATAAACATCTTCTTGATGATTTCTTTCCTTTTATCGCACTTATCTACACAATGGTTAGATGAAAGGTAAATGGTGCATGGAAACATATTCCTTAACATGTCATTCAAATCTGCATGTTGTTTTCCATTGCGAACACCATTCGAATTAACAAAACGATTATACCTCGCTTTGTTGTCCTTTGGTTTACACTTCTTGCGTGGAAAAAAGAACTTATCTTCCCTTTTTCTTCAACGTTTTCATCTCTCTTCGGAGATGCTTTGCACTTTAAGTCCTTATTACACTTGAGGAACCAAGCAGAACCAATTTTGGATGCAACTCCCAATATCTTGCCTCCTTGTGTCCTGTCTTACAGAAAAAGGAACACGATACCCATGAGGTGTCACTAGAAGACCATTCTTATTTTGCTACATAACCTAAGCCTTCGTATTTAGGTCTCTCTGTGGCCTCAATTGGATTTTTAATGCCTGGTTGGTTTACTCCAAGGTCTTCTCCCTTGTAACCCATCTTTGTCAAGAGCTTGGATCCAATGCCTTTAATATGTTTTTCAAAAGCTGCAAATGAATTTACGTCAACACTTTCGCATAAGGAAAAAGCATGTAAATTCTTACAATTTCCCACATCTTTTGGTTGACGTATGAAGATGTTTTTGAACTCCATTTTGATTCTTTACGTGTCCTCTTGGACTCTTTGGCTCTCTTCTTTCATCTCCTTGAATTTGGGTGCTAATAGAACCTCATCTTCCACATCATGTGGACAAAAGATACAAACTTTTCCATCTACCTTCTCTGAAGGAATTTCTACATTATAATCTTGCATAAGAGTTGTAGAAAAACATGAATATTGTGGAGAAGATGGTGGTTTATCACCATTCTTGTTACCTTCTTTCCTTGGAGAACATTCTCCTCTTGGAGGTCTAGAACTTTCACCTTGCATTTTGGTATTCCTCTCTTCATAGAGAAATTTCACCATTTCTGTCATGTCTAAGAAAGCCTTTCTAAAATCCTTCACATCCTTTGACACTCTTGCAGGCTCTCCTCCTTGGGACATGCTTTTCTTGAAGCTTCTACTGCAATTTGAGATAGAACTTGGTGGTAGATATTGTAACAATCTTGCTCTCCTTTCCAAAACCTTCTCCTCAATGAGCTTCAAAACACATTCACTTGAAAAAAAATAGTCAATTCCTCCTTGCACAAAGCAAACCTAAGTTCTGATACCAACTTGATCTGAAATGGAGTAGATTCGTAATGTTATGCTAATTCCCCATTCGATATATATATATATATATATATATATTTATATATATATTATATATATATATATATATATATATATATATATATGTACTTGAGGTTTGCACTCCCAAATAGCAAGCAAAAACATGAATTTTATGTGTGTTTACTTGTTAGTTTCATGAAGAAAACTTAAAACATGAAACCAAAACACTGAATGGAAGCATACATCAAACAATAATACACCAGCCCTAGTTAAAGGAGTTCACCCTCTTCCGGGCTACATCCCCTTGGATCAACTCTAAAGACATGACCCCTTCTCATTATGCTCAATATTTGGAAAAGAAGAGTACATAAACTACTGAAATGGAATGGCTAGTTTCTCCTGATGAGCCTCATCATTGGGTAACTATATGGACCTTAGTACGCCTCCTAGCTTATTTAAATCAACTCTTCTCATAATTCCTTACATATTTTGATTATATTTGCTTAATGAGATGAGCAAAGGTGAGATATTATGCCTAGTGGATTAATGTGCATTGATTGTAGGTTTTTGAGAGAAAATCATGGAAATTTTGGCTAGTTAAGGGCAGAAACTCAAATGAGACAAGGAGGAGAGATTATACGAGGTAGATCCTCCTCATTTACTCCTCACTCAGTCAAATATTACTCCATAAAATCACACTAGCTCGGAGTTGCAAGCAGCTCAGCCATGAATATCAAAAGGCAACCAAGCTAGTGACAGTTAAAGAGCTAGCTCATCTTGAGTTTGGGAGCCGAGCCTCCCTAAATTTAAGGAATTTGCTGGAGACTTCAGTTGTATAAATAAGGAGGCCTAGAGCCTCATTAGGATTCAATTTTTTTTATGAAAAAGCACTAAGCGTTTTTCGAGTTTAAGACTTGTGGAAGACATTGTTACGTAATTTTCTAATTTGATAATGAGAATGAGAATTTACTTTATCCAGCACTAAGTTGACTCAGAGGGCTGAAGCTCTTGGGTTAGGACCCAACCCTAGTAGAAAAGGATCCTCTTATTGTATTTGTATGCTTAATTGACTTCATAGATTAATGGTTGAATTGTATTTAGCATTATTTCATTGTAAGTAGTTGTGGATTTGATTAGTTTGCTTCCATTTGTGCATTTCTTCAGTAATAGCTTAGGAAGATAAAGGGATATGAAAAAGCTATTAGTAGGTTGATTTTGCCTCACTTCTTCCTTTAGGGACCATGTTTTGAGGAAAGAACTCCTATGTAGCCCCAAAAAGACAGCATTCTGATTTCTCATGAAATTTAGGGTTTTTTGTTATTTAGGCCAACAATTTACTAGTTTTCATGAATAGGGTTTAATTTCCATTTCTGATGTCTTCAACCTTGCATTAGATCTCATAAAGGTTTCACATTATTCTGAAAGTTTTCCCATGCATTGAATAGGAAACTAGATAATAAAATTATTTTTTTCTTTAGTTAATTAAAATCATTCTTGTTCACATGATTCATGGATAAATGTCAATGATTGATGTAGTGCAGGAGTTTCAGTAGTGCAAAGGGATTTCATGACCAGCAACTCCATCCTAACCTCATCCATTCATGATCATCACTTTCTTTCACTAAATCCTTCACCAAATTCATAATTCCATAAGAATACTTCTCCAAGCTTGTTGAGCAAATCCAACCATCTCACAGACTTTGTTTCGAGCTCTGAAGGAGTCCTAACCACTCCTTTACCTCATTTCTCTCACCATTCACCTTCCCTAAGCCTTACACCACCTTCGAAACCCCTACTCTTTCTCTCAGCTATATCCTATAGGAATACAGGGGATCATGTAGGAGCATTAGGACATCTTGTAGGAGGCATTAGGACATCTTGTAGGTCAACATGTAGTGCCCTGTTTTGAGGTTGAATTGTGGAAAACGCACCTAGGAAGATAGGAGAAGATCCCTACTTTCCTCCCAATCCATCTAACCATCCACCATCATCCCTAATCCACCTACCACATCACCAATAGAAGTTAGCATTCACATTTTCACACAAAAAAGACAAAAAGGAAAAAAGAGTTATTTTGTTCATTTACATGCACAACAGTAGAATGTTTGGATGTTTCAAATTGCATGCCTAGGACAATAGGATTGCACATATGTTAATTTAGCATTCTTTTGAAGCAAAGCCTCTTAGAAGTTAGTTATATGAATAGTGTGTTTAAGAATTTGATTTCAGTCTTTTCCTTACTACAATAGACAAGATTTCCTTTAGTGCAAATTTCCCTTTTTTTCATTGGTAATCAAGCTTCTTCTAAATCAATAGAAGGTTGGTTTGAGAAACCATAGTGGTCTATCACTAGCTTAGAAGTGACAAAGAGTGGACCCATTGCATCTACTTGTGTATACAACACTGTCACCTCCAAGTTTGTACAAACCCTGGGTTGATAAAGTAAAGTTGGTAGCCCCGGGAGTTGCAACATTCTTGCTGCAATACTGGTGCTCATCACTTTTTGGCGCTGTTTCCAGGGATGTGTCTAAGTAAGATGTGATTTCTGCTTTATTTCTTCCATTTCTTATCTCTGGCATTCTACTATTAGCTTCATTTCTACAAAAGTAATTGTAAGTTAGTTTGATTTCTTTTCCATTCTACAAGTGAGATTTCATTCAACAGTTAGTTTCCATTCATTTTGTGACTTCAATTCTGCAATTTGTCTGAAAGCTTGAAAAAAACACAAAACAAAACAAAAGCACTTCTTTCATGCCTCGTAGGAATAGGGATAACTTAAGAAAATTTCTACCAAATACCCCCACCACTTCAAACAACCAACCTTCCCTCTTCTTTGGTAGCTATGAATTGGAGAACCCCTTAGGTGAACAACCAAAGATATTTGAAGAGCATATAGGGGGAGACAAATAAGGAGAATCCATTCCAACTGGCCTAATGGCTGAAAATAGAAATGACAGGGGAGATCAAGAAATAATTGAGGGTGCCTTTCCCATCAGAGAAACTAATGGGGATATGAAGATGAAAAACATAAGCCCCTCTGCTCTTCCTCATTTCCATGGCCTAAAATTAGAATATCTAGACACTTTCTTGTTTTAGTTTGTTGTCATATGCAGAACTTATGATTACACCAATGATGAGAATAAGTTGAAACTATTCCCATCCACTCCCAAGGATGCAGCTCTGCATTGGTTCATGGGTTTACTTGGGGATAACATCATAACCTGGGCTCAAATGCAGCAAGCCTTCATCAACAAGTATCATGACAACTACAGGTCCAAAGACACTAAAGAAGAAATCTTTAGGATGACCTTAGGTCATGATAAATCCCTAAAGGATTAGGAATAAATATTCCAGTTTAGCTACAAAAGGGCCAGGTGCACACTTGATCTCAAGTCACTGAAGTTAATCCTACTTAGAGGGGTAATGGAATATCTTATGGATACCATAAACCTGCTAGTAGGAGGGGACCTCTACCAGCTACCCTATGAAGATATCAAGATTGTCTTTAGGAACCATTCTAGGGCAGCTAGAAAAAAGAGTAAGGGTAGTCAACCAATGGCCAACCCATCCTCTTCCAATACATCCATCAAAGGTGAAATTGGAAATATGCTGGAAGATTTCAAAAGTGAAATGTTGCAAATCCTTTCCCTACAGATTGACACTATGCACATCAAGAGAAAGCAGGAGGAAGTAGAGAGAGCCTTAGCCATTTTCTACCCTAGATGCACAAGGAGGTACCATAGGAATGAATTTCCATTGAATCTGATTGAAATCTGCTCAGTTTGTGAAGAAAACCACTCCACATACAAGTGCCCTTCTCTTCTGGGACTAAAAATTATGTATTAGGGAACTAAAGGGGTGACTAAACAACTCTGCTACATAAATCAAAGGAGACCTCATGGGCCTTGGCCATACCAGCATGACATGCAAGGGTCATTCCATGCATATTACAACCCTAACCAGAACACACCCATTCCCTCTTGGGCCCCCCCTACTCATCCCTCCTAGTCTACACCTCCACCTTGGTCTTTTTCCCCTCAGTACCATTCCCAGTTGACTAGCCAATCATTTCAGCCATATACTCTGCCACAGCCTCAATGGAATGCACCACCCCAAGGGTTGAGACCCCCATACAAAAATTCTCCACCTTTATTTCCTTTACCACCTACTTAACCACAACTTTTACACCTTGCTCCACCTAAACAACCTCAGATGTCTACCTAGCCAAATCTGAACTTGAAAAATAGACAGGCACAACAAGCGTATAGTGGAGAGACATCCTATCTTGCTTATGTTGTCGAGATTCAGGAAATCACACTGAGATCTATGAGAGTACTCCTGGACAACCAAGCTCCACCTCCACCTAGGGAGAGTGAGGAGGAAAGAGAGGAAAGCATGCCTAGAGTAAATCCACCACTCTTTCCCGAGAGATTAACTCATCCAGTCCAGCCTACCTTAGAAGAGAATGAACTTCTGGGTGAATTGAAAAATCTATGTGTCAAAATTCCACTTCTCCAAGCCATCAAGGATGTACCTATTTACAACAAGTTGATTAAAGAGAAGTGTTTCAAACATCCAGGGAGGTGAAAAAGAGACACCCCTACCATTAATGTCATTGGAAAACTATTTGAATTAATGTTGGGGCAGGTAATTTGCCCAAAGTATTTGGACCCTGGAAGCCCTATAGTAGATGTGCACATCAATGGCACCATTGTTCCACACACTTTGATTGATTTTTGGGCTGCCTTTAATGTAATGACTAAATACACTAGGCTTAAGATCAATCTCTAGGGTTCATTGAGAAATACCACAATATTCTTGCAACTTGCAGATTGTTCCATAGTAACCCCTAAGGGGATCATTGAGGATGTGACGGTCTCCATTGACTCTTGAGAGTACCCTGCAGACTTCCTAGTTCTCCAGCCTATGGCCAAGCTTATTATCTATCCTCTCATCCTTGGGAGACTTTGGTTAGCCACTGTCGATGCCTACATCAGTTGCAGGGCTAGAAATATGCCTATCAAAAATGGGCATCTGTTCAAGCAGTTAATCTTGTACCCTCCTGCTCAACCATCTCTAGAACATGACTTACCTTTATGGATAGAAGAGGAGGAGAAGATGAAGTATACTTAGCCCAACTCTATACCATAGAAAAAACCATGGGAGGAGGACAACCGGATGAAGATGATTTGATTGAACACGTACTCCAAAGTCCAACTCCCAGTACCTTGTCCTTAGAGGAAGTAGTAAAGGAAACCAAGAGAAAAAATCATATTGATCTATGCTTAGCTTATTTAAACCCTACCCATGTCAAAACCATAGAATTCGGCCTTGAAAGAACTTTGAAAATCAACCCCTCTCTTTCTGTTCACCAAGAAGAAAGGTTGTGCAACATGCTAAAGGAACATCTAGATGCCTTTTCTTGGAGTTACAAGGAAATGAAGGGAGCGCACCCCTCAGTGTGTACTCACCACATTTATATCGAAGAAGGTTTCAAACCAATCCAACAACCCCAAAGAAGAATGAATCCAACTCTCAAGGATATAGTCAAAGAAGAACTGCAAAAGCCATTAGATGCAGGATTCATCTACCCTATCTCAAATAGTGAGTGGGTTTCCCCTTTGGTGTTGCTTCCAAAGAAAAATTGGAAGTGGAGGATTTGTGTCGATAACAGAGAGTTAAACAAAGCAAAAAACAAGGACCATTTCCCTCTACCTTTCATTGACCAAGTGCTAGATGGCCTGGCATGGAAAATTTTTTTCTCTTTCCTAGAGGGGTTTAGCGGGTACAATCAAATCCAGATCATCCTAGAAGACCAAGATAAAACCACCTTCACTTGTCCTTAGGGTAATTTCGCTTATAGGGTCCTTCCTTTTGGCCTATGCAATGCCTCTACAATTTTCTAGAGAGCAATCCTGAGTATCTTTTCCGAGCTAGTCCATGATGCAGTAGAAATTTATATGGGTGATTTGACACCCTATGGGTGTGATTTCTAGGAGGCTCTATCCAGCTTGGGTAAGTTGCTGAACAAATGCATTGAAATGAACTTGTCCCTTAGTCCTGAAAAATGTGAGTTCTTGATGACTGCAGGGACTCTTCTAGGTCACTCAATATCCCAGAAAGGACTACAGGTGGACCCAAATAAGATAGCCATCATCCAAAGGGTCCCACCTCCACAAAAATAGAGGGATCTCAAAAGTTTTCTAGGTTTAGATGAATACCATACGAGGTTCATAAAATACTTCAGTAAGTTATCTTCTCCTTTATTGGGGTTATTGGCCAAAGACTCTGAATTTTTATGGTCAAAAAGTTGTTAAGACGCCCTACACACCCTGAAGGACAGGTTGACCACTGCACCTATTCTCTGAGGCCCAAATTGGGCCCTTCCTTTCCATATACATGCTAATGCCTCTCATAAAACCATAGGAGAAGCTCTAGGCCAGATAGATGACAAGTTACCTTATGCCATTTACTTCATCAGTAAGAATCTGTCAAAGGCCGAACTGAACTACACAATGACTAAAAAGGAGCTCCTAGTTGTTGTGCATTCATTGAAAAAATTTAGGCATTACATTACAGGTTACCGAACATTTCTACATACTGACCATGTTGCAATTAAATACTTGATAAATAAACCTGATGTGAATGCTCGATTATTAGATGGCTACTTTTTATTACAACAGTTTGATCTAACTATTATTGATAAGCCTACCAAAGAGAATGTTGTTGCAGTTTTTTATCCATATTAACTTTGCCTCTAGGGGAGGAAGGAATGATTGATGATCAGTTATTGGATGAACACTTATTCACCATTTTAGTTCTCCCTCCATGGTTTGCTGACATAGAAAACTACTTGGTGTCTATAGAGTTTCCACCAAACTTGTCCTCCAAAGAGAAAAGCAAGATTGTGAGGAAGAGCACCCCATTCACTTGGACTGGGGGAAACCTCTTCAAATTAGGCCCAGATAAAATTATGAGAAGATGTGTCAGGGAGGAGGAGTTCGTTGACATCCTTATGACCTGTCATAATGGGCCTTGTGGAGGTCACTTTGCAGCCAAGAGGACAGCATTCAAGGTGTTACAAGGTGGTTCTTATTGGCCCACTCTTCACCATGATGTGAGGAGGTATACTAGTCAGTGTAATCGGTGCCAAAGGATGGGAAAACCTACTCCAAGGGATGAAATTCCTCTTCAAACTCAAGTGACTTTCGAGCCATTTGACAAGTGGGGAATGGATTTCATTGGACCCATTAACCCTCCATCTAGGAAAAAGTTGTACACCATTGTGTGCACAGACTATTTAACCAAGGTTATCAAGGCAACAACAGAGAAGAAAGTGGTTGAGTTCTTAAGGGAAAATGTATTTTATAAGTTTGGGTACCCTAGAAAACTGGCCATTGATCAAGGCAACTAGTTTATATCTCACATGATTGAAAATTTTTCAAGCCAACACAGGATCAAGCATAGAACATCCACCCCTTACCACCCACAAGATAATGGGAAAGAGGAGGTGACCAATAGAGCACTAGAGGGAATTTTGACCAAAGTGATTAGCAGCAACAGAAAGGACTGGGCAGATAGATTAGTTGAGATCACTTGGGCCTACAACACCACTTGGAAGACCACCACTCGATTCACTCTTTATGCATTGGTCTATGGGAAGAAGGCCTTGTTGTCCATTGAATTTGAGTACAACACATTAAGAATGACAACACAACTAGATTTAGATCTCACCAGGGCACAACAAGAGAGATTGCTCTAGCTGAATGGGTTAGGTGAGTTTAGAATGTAGACCCTCTTGCACACAGAGGTAACTCAAGTTCAAATAAATATCTGGCATGACAAGAACTAATGAGCCTCATAAATGGGTAATTATATGGGCTCATTTTACCTCCTAACCTAGTCAAATCAACCATTCTCTTAGCTTATTATGTGATTTTCGAATTACATTCATGCTTATAGAGTGAGTTGAGTTAGTTATGATGCCATGTGGTCTAATATGTGTTTAATGCAAATTATTGATGAATTTTGTGGTCAAAGTCAAGGATCCAGTGGACAAATGGCAACAATAACTTGAAGTGGACAAAGGAGAGGATTTATAGGAGGGAGCCCCCTCATTTATTATTCCCCACTTCGAATTCTCCTTCATGCAGCTCAGAGCACAAGCAACGAAGTCATGCATTAGTAGGCAACCGAGCAAGTGGAGGATAACTGATGATTCTCTCAAGTTTTGGGAGCCAAGCCTCCCTGATTTTGAGCAAGCTATTGGCAGCTTTATTTGTATAAATAGAGAGGCCTAGGGCCTCACTAGGGTAGGATTTTTGTTGGATTTTTGCTACAGTATTGCTTATGTAAACTCTGCAACTTCGAGCTTATTATTTTGACAGTTCATGTAATCTTATTATTATTTTGGAAATAAAGATGGAATCCTTTTTGAGTTAGCATTGAGTTACCTTAGAGGGTTGAAGCTCTTAGGTTAGGGCCCAATCCAAGCAGCCAAGCCCCTCTTTACTTGTATTTTTATGTTTTATTTCAATTTGTAGATTAGGTTGCTGTTAGATGAATTTATTTTCTGGTTAAGAATAGGTTGTTGTTAATGATTCAATAGTTTGCTTACATTTGTGCTTTCTATAGCAGATTAAGTAGTGATAAAGAAAATATCTAAAAGGCTAGCAATAGTGGCTTGGCCTCTCTTCCACCCTATGGGACCATGATTTGAGGCAAAGTCCCTCTTGCTGCCCCAAAAACACAGATTTTCCTCATTCATAGGATCTCTAATGTTTGCAACTTCTTAGTTGGTTCATAGTCTAGTTTAGCTTTGCTTCAAAACTTCTTCATCATGCTCATTTCCTTATTTTCAACAGTCTTCTTTCATGCTTTATTTTCCTATAATGGTTGTCATCATTTCCTTTCATAGATCATAGTTTACTTGATGCAAAAACTATGTTTTTTAGATACACTTATTTCCTTGCTTTCTTAATCTCATTGGTTGTTTTTCAATTGTTTATGCAGCAGACATATTCTAATAGCAGGCCAGCCTATCAGCCATTCCATTCTTCATCTGGTCCATGCCCTACAGGTTGCTCAAGTCTCCCCTCCATTCTGCCTTAGTTTCCTACATTTTCCATAGAATTCCTTCCTCTCTCCTTGAGCAGATCCTATCATCTTTCTCTCTTCTAATGATTCTTGGTAGACCTTAGGTGCCATAACACTTCATTCCAACCTTCATTCACCTTTTCCACCTACTCTCACATCCTCAATATAGCCAAAACTGCTCTCGGCCTCCTCCTGTAGGCCTCCTATAGAACGTTGTTTTTCCTCGTGTAGATTTCCTGTGTCCTCCTGTAGATTTTCCTCTAGGCTTTCTTTTGAAGGCCGAGTGTGGGAAAATCCTCGAGATGGCCACCTGAGACCTCCTAGGACCCATTCACACCATCCTACATCCTCTCACATCCCAAAACCGCCCTCCATTGCCACCTATTCGCTGCCACATTCACAAACAAATAAATTACATGCATGACACATTCACATAAAAATACGTAAAAATCTAAAAAGATGTTTTTTGCTCATTTACTTCCAAAAATAGCTTAGGTAGATGTTGTTTACTTCCTTGAGTAGGTAATGGCATTCTTTTCATGGTTTTCATAGTGATTTCTGCAAAAGTAGGATTAGTGGTTAAGTAGGATTTCGTTGGCTTGCTTTACATTTCAGTCTTCCTTTCTGCAAGTAGAATATCATCAGTGGAGTAATCTCTCTCTTTTTCCTTTCATCACATATAGAGCTTCTTCTGGAATCCATAGAAGTTGGCTTGAGCTCCTAGTGATCTTGCGCTGGTTGACCAAGTGACAACCTGCAGTAAGAACTAGTACTAGTACTTTTGCGTATAGCACCATCGCTTCCAAGTTTGTTATGAACTACCGGGTTGATCAGAGTAAAGTAGGCAGCCCAGGAGTTGCAGCATTATTGCTACAATACTGGTGCTCACCACTTTTTGGCATCGTTGTCAGGGAAGCTTTAGAGTATTCTGTGATTACTGCTTTCTTCTATTTACATCTTGCAACATTCTACTAATAGGTTATTTCAGCAAAAGTAGAATAGTCATTTCCTTTCCTTTCAAGTTCTGCATTTCCTTGCTTTCCTTTTCAATTCTACAAATTTTATTTCAGCAAGTTCATTTAAGTTAGTTGCAATTTGTTTTGTTCAATCAATTTCAGTTTTGCAAGTACTACTAGTGTGGGGAAAAAGAAACAAAAACCAACCAAAAAGATTTCCTTTCATGCCTCTTTGGAGTAGAGATAATTCAGGAATTTTTTTTTCCCAATACCCGCACTACTTCACACAGCCAACCTTCTCTCTTCTTCGGTGGCAGCGATCAAGAAGAACCCTTAGGTGAACAACCTGAAATATTTGAAGAACCTATGGGGGAAGAAGAAGAAGAAAATGTTCCTCTAGAGCCAATGACTGAATATAGAAATGCTGGGGGCAGTACCTCTTCTTCCATTTCATCCATTAAAGGTGAAATTGGAAACATGCTGGAAGACTTCAAGAGTGAGATGCTGTAGATTCTTGCCATGCAAATGGATACCTTACATATCAAAAGAAAACAAGAGGAAGCAAAGAGGGATTTAGCCATTTTTTGCCCTAGATGCACCAGGAGGCATCCTAGGAATGAATGCCCATTGAACTCTATAGAGGTTTGTTCAATCTGTGAAGAAAATCATTCTACAAATAAGTGTCATTCCTTGTGAGGACTTAAAGCTGTATACCAAGGGGCTGAAGGAGCCACTGAACAGATCTATTACATAAACCAAAGGAGGCCGCATGGACCTAGACCATATCAGCAGGGGTTGCAAGGGACATCTCAGGCATACTACAACCCCAACCAAGTCACATCCATACCTTCTTGGGGCCCCCTTGCTCATCCTTCCTAGTCTACACGTCCTCCTTCGTCCTTCACATCTCCATATCATGCCCAACTAGCCACCCATTCATTTCAACCCTATGCTCAACTACAACCTCAGTGGAATGCATCTCATCAAGGGTGGAGGCCCCAATACATCCCTCTTCCTTCTCTTCTACCTCCACCACCTGCCCAACCACAACCCCATCCACATCCATCTCAAATATACACTGCCACTCGACTACCTGTACCACCATTTCCAAACCCACACATTGAAGTAGCTCAACCCATTTACAATGCTAAGGTACAACAATTCCAAACAACTCCTCTTGAGCTCAATGGTATTCACCATAGCTCAGGAAGAGTATTGAAAAAAAGAGATTATATTGATATCATTGAAGGACCTATTGAAAAATGTGCAACAAGAAATGTTAAAGTTAAAATGTGCTAAAAATAGCA
>APFE030721639.1:0-52396 GCA_000404065.3 Pinus taeda | reverse complement strand
CCTCTTCGAGGAGGCAACCTCCTTTACATTACATAAATGAACAATTCTTGGATGATTCAAATGAAAAGACCTCCTCTCTATATATAGGAGTCTAAAGGGTCATAACATAATCAGAGGCTACATAACAATAATAATGTAGGGGCACAATAATAACAATAGTGAGCTTCTATGGGGCACAATAGTAACAATATGGGCACGCATGGGTACATCAATATAATAAGTGGGTTGTGCTAATAACAATAAGGGGTTACACTAGTAGTATATGGGCTTAACAATCCAGATACCGACCTCATGCCAAAAGAAGTTGAGGTCACTCTATAGGCGTCACCAACTCCAACAGCATAGCAAGTCCTAAGTGAACAAGGAGATACCATTCTCCTTGAGGACCATCCGAGAACAAAGGTGTACAACATAGCCTTTGATGAGTCATAACACAAAGTTGTACAAGCACGTATAGTGCACACCCCGGATGTGCATGCATCCCCTGCGCACTTGGGAGAATGGATGATTGTGTCAGATGTACGGAGACATGCAGTGGCCTTGGCCGATGCTACAAAGACTTATGCCGAAGCCACGAACTCGAGTACTAAGTTCTTGATAGAAGAAAATGAGTGCATGGCCAAGGAGTTGCAAGCAGCCAGGTAGAGAGAGGAACAATCATTAGGATCCACCAGAGAAGAAATGAAGATGGCCATACTTGCTGAAGTATCAACTCTTGAGAAAATCACGTGGAGACTGTATGATAGGTTTGTCACTGTGCACAAGGCAGTTGTCCACCTACATGGTCATCGACAGCGGTGCACCAAGATAGTGCGAACAATCGCAGACATACATGCCATAGTTAATCATGTACATACATGGACAATGAAGTGCAAGGGAGCCCCGATTCACTTGCACAAGATGATGAAGCCACAAGTGGAGTTGGACAAAGCATGCATCCACATTCAGATCCAGAACTATGAGGAACTCCTATTGCTCATCACTAGTGTTGAGGCTTCGTATGAACAGTTTTACAGGAGTTTGGATGTCGTGGTGAGGAAGTATGGAACCCTGTCAATTGGTACGCTCACTGAGGCCAAAGAGAAGAACCAAGCCAGACTGGAGCTCGATGCATACTTTGATTAGTTGATGCTCATAACCACTAGCACAGATTTGCAAGTCAGCGCAGATAACATGTAGATCTACATCATCGGTTCAGCCTTGCTCGGGACTAAGTTGCGCATGTTACAAGATGAGTTAGATCGAGGTTACAAATCAATATACCAAGAAGCAATGGAGGCAAGAGTTCATTTCCAAGAGGACATCATCAAAGAGTACGCGAACACCATTGCGCATTATCAAGCATGGCATCAGTTTGTCACTAAGGACCACGAAGAGGATGTTGATGAGATGTTCTTTCCACAGTCGTCCAAGTCTTAGTGTTGCCTTGCCTGGCTTACTCAAGCCAATTGTGTCCTGCATGGGTATATGTGGAAAATGTATCATTTTTGTAAACATGATGTAAAGTGAAATTCCAAGTGTCATTAGTGGAATACAAACAATCATATGTAATGTAAAGAGTCATGAGGGTAGTCTAAGAGTCACAAAGGGGAATGTCAAGGGTCAGTTCACCCTTTGTTATAAATAAAACCTCATAACTCATAGAACAACCTTTTGGGAGCTAAGATTTTTCTAGGCATTGGTTAGAGAGGGCTTGGAGAGTATTGTGATGAGCCTTGGCTTCTCCACAGTGTAGAGCGAACACGTCACTTTGGAGGAGTAGGTGATGTTCATTATAACGTTCCACTATTGGGGCTAGTGGTTGTCATGGTTGTATGTATGGATGGAACTTTCACTTTATATAATATAACAGAGCGAGCATTTTCATGCATATGTTGTTATTGTAGTTCAACTATTATGGTTAGTTTAGAAATGTATGTAGTTTTACTTACACATTGATGTATGGAATATTCCTTATGTGATTGTATGAATCTTATTGAAGCGTATTGTTAGTTTAACTCATTTCTATGGATCATCGACTATTATGATTTCTAGTTTGTGATGCATTCAACTTGTGTGTTCCTTCCAGGTTGTGTACTATTATAGGCTTCTAAGGGACACACTTCTTTTCCCCCTTTGTGTATTAGAACCTCCCCATGCATCTCTCCTGACATGCTGCAAGGTCACACACTTGCTTCTGACAAGGATATCTTGCTTACCTTTGCGTGTTATCGTATCTAAGGCATATCTTTACTACCCACTACTAGGACTCCTACTCCAAATGGTCTGAGGTCTAGTTGGGACTTCTTACTGGGGAGATCCCCTAACATGTTGATGGGTCTAGCGCCATCAACATTTATGGCCCTAGAAGGAGGGTCAAATGACAAGACGAGTCCTTGAAATATCTTTTGAATCTTCACACACCTATCATGTATTATGTTACACTTTGTCCTCCGAGATGTATGTCTTATGGAGATGAATTTGAAATCTCGATGGAGTTCTAGAATCTCTTGTCACATAACACATATGAAGGTGAAGGTGAAACAACTTCGGAGAGGCATAGTTTTTCCTTTTCCAATCTATGTGAAAGCCTTGAATCCCGTGAGGATTATGTGATCCGCACGCTGTTCGCATTCACACTTTGTGGGAACCCACTGTAAAGGCTTTTCACACTGCCTGAAAAATCTATTCACTCATTTGGTCACTTTGTTTTAGAGTTATCTCATGGTTTCTGTAATTTTGACCGTCAAGCACTTAATACAAACATTCTCGAATTACAGAAAGCCCATGTTGAATCTGTGGCACAATTCTGGTATCGCTTTCGTAATCTCGCATTTCAATTCCCAAACGATGAAATTGATTGGAAGTTTCTCAACAAAAGATTTTAGTATCTTCTTCACATATCTGAGAATCCACATGTATTAGAATCATTCAAATCAACCCTAGCATACCTCAATGTTAGAGCTGCTAAATCCAAGGCAGAAACGATTGTTGTCACAAGTGACTCTCCATCCTCATGTCATAAAAAAACTATGTTCCCGCAGTGTAAGGCGGGAGAAGGTGCACATCTATTTGTTGAACTATCAAATCCTCCCACCCCAACTACTCTTGATCTCTATGCAGATTTGGCTAACAAGACTATTGGTTGTCACATGGACTTATTTCCTTAACCTCTGTTCTCACGTTCTATTGATCCTCCAGATTGTACTATGTTGTGTTCTCCCATTCCAGACTCCACACTTCTTGTTCATGAGGATCAAGTTGTCGACAGAGTTGGCATTTATCAACCAACCTATGCTATCATTTATGATAAGTATGTGTGGGAATCTGGAGAAGAACCTGCAGTGAAGGATGGCCTCCTTCTATCTGCACCTCATCTTCTTTTCCCTGACATCTTTTTTTTTATTCTGCCATTGTTGATTTTCGATGTGAGAATACATTCCCAAGTGCATCTACTTTCAATCATTCACAAAATACATCGGATGTCAGTCTGTCATTGCATAGTGGAGAGGACACATTTGTGTTTGCAAATCCAGTCAATATTTCATCTGTCTTTTCTGAAAATGCAGAGGGTGAACATTCTTGCTTCTCATCAACTCCTATATATGATTCATCAGATCATGAGGATGTAAACGAATATATCGAATTTTCTAATCCTGGTTGTCGTGATCTCTTTTCTCCTTCATCTGATCACAATGTTGATTCATTCATTGTTGATCTTTCTAAGCCACTCGTCTTCAATGACCTACCTATTGATGAAGTGGAAACCCCATAATATATCGAGGCACTTCAGCTCGAGCTGATGGTTATGTCAAGTCCTCACTATCTTGAGGTCGATTCCACCCTAAATCAGAAATCTGTTGAAACACCTAAGGCTCCTCATCACTCACCTATTCGCATTGAAGATCAATCTAGTTCATAGAATTCACATCCTCCACCTAAATCACATGATCCCATCACTCATGCATTGGAGGAATCATACACAACGAGCACCCTTGCGAAGGATAAGTTGCCTTTCTTTCTCATATTTTCTCATTTGTCACAATCAAAATAATGTACATTTTTGTGTCTTCACGTAGTGTGAAGCATGACCATGACACATCTGCAAAATGCTTGACTTGCACTTTTATTCTTTTCTTTTCTGTCGATATTTTTAAACTCATAGCGTGTTGGTATTCATTGTTATATCTTCTTTTTTTGTTGGTTTACACGTTTATCTTTCTCGTAAACCACACCTTCACCAACATGGGTCAACCAATGCACCGATGGATGCATTGGAAATATCACTTTACATGAAAAGGCCCATGCACTGTTTAGCTTAGGAGTAGGAGTAGTGTTTGGTTTCTTTTGTTGATTTGTTTGCATACTTGCTTTGTTTACTTTGTTTGTGTTTCTCATTTGTTTGCTTTGCTTTCTTTCTTTGTTTTCATTTATTTATGTTCTTTGATTTATGTTTGTTTTCTTGTTTTTCACCCATAGGTTTAGCTTCGCATGAAACTGTGTGGCTCTTGAGGTAAAGTACAAGAGGACTTGTACAACTATCATCACTTGGTTATTTGTTGTCCTCTCTCTTTATGAAATAGATTGTTGTCTTTAGTCGATGATACCCTGATGGAAAACATGTTCTATTCAGAGTGAGTCTCGGTGAAAACACAACACTTTCACTTTAACTAGTACCACCTACTCTAATCGGTTCTTTTGGGTTAACCGTTGTCAAGTCAGTCAAGTAGAGTAAGGTGAGGGGGATAACCTTAACAAGTAGCGTCAGATGTATGCATAAAATACTTCTCTGAAGGGACAACCTCTTCTGCTATTAATAAGTTAGGATACCTCTTCTTCCTCTGAAATAAATAAGTGCCTATGCACAGTTCTTTAAAAAATTAAAAAAATGAAGAATGAAAAGGGCGAAAGAAGAGAAAGGATTCCTGCGTAGAGGTGATGCAAGCAACTCTACAGGGGTACTGACCAAGCTCGCTGGAAGTGGAGTTATGCTTGTGTCCCTGCCTAAATCCACCGAGGTACTATCCAGACCTGTTGGTAGCGAAGCAACAGTAGAGATGAAACTAAGACTCTGACATATTTATTACTTGTGTACCAATATACCCCTCATCCCCAATCGAAACAACTGAATTGACTAAGCTTGCAATGTGTGATGGTTGATCAAGAGAATGGTAAGGGACTATATCTTTAATTCAATCTTAGTGTCAAAGCCATGATGATCGAAGAATTGAACAATACTTCTGGAGGAGTTAGACTGGTTTTTCACGAACAAGGTCCATACAGAGAGTTGTAGTTCTACCAGTGTGTCGCCAATGTTGTAGCACATACAACCACCCTCCAAAATTTTGCCTTTACTTCATTTTGGACCCTCCCTCCTCGAAATCATCGCAATTATCCTACATTGATCAAGTACTTGTGCTTATTTGATTTCATTTGTCATTTAACAACTTGTGTTCAACTCATTTGTCCCATCAGTCAACCACAGGCTCACCCAGTACTTGGTTCACATCCGGTCAACCAGATGTTGGGCAAAACTGCGCAAACCTAGAGGACATCTTGTCTTCCCCTTAGGAATTGTGTAAAGCATCCCAACAGCTGCCCTACACTCAGGAATTGCACAAAGCAGGCTATCCAACCTTGCTCTAGAATTTGCACAGAGAAGGCCAGCCGACACTGCTCTCCAGAAATGCACAGTTCTAGCCAGCTAACACTGCTCTCGAGAATTGTGTAGAGCAGGCCATGCCAATTGTACTACCATCTGGAAATGTGTAGAACTCACTCAGCTACACTTCTCTCCAAAAATGTGCAGAGCAGCCCAGGCCAGCTGCAATGTTCTTCAGAATTGCGCAGAACTAGCCAGCTGCACTACCCTCCATAAATGCGCAGAGAAACCCAGCATCATTGCTTTGGAAAATTGTGCAGAGCTAGCCAGTCAGCTAATGCCTCTTAGTCTAGAAACAACACAAAAGTTTCCCCTCAATGAATGTCCGTCACATGTGTCCGTAGGCTGTCTAGTGCCCTCCAGAATTGTGCAATCCTTCCTTGCATGTTGGGCAACTTTTCCTGAAAAAGGAAAAAGTGAAAAGTGAAAAAGCATCCCTAGATTTTAGGGATCTATTTTTAGCAGCAAGAGTCACATGAAAAAACATTTTTAGAAACTTCCCGCCAAGTGTCACTTTTTCCTAAATTTGTGGCATGCGCGTCATAAACCCTAATTTTGCCAAATCTATTTAAACGATGCCTTAGAGCTCATTGTTCAAATTTAATCTTGGAGCTTTGGCATTCCTGAGGCATCTAGGAACCTTCGCCATAGTCGGCGCAACTTTTCCGGGTAATTTTTTATTTTCATGCCTTTTGTCGCTTTTTATGTCACTTTTAGTTTTCGGCTTGTATGAGTGTTGTTTCTATGGTTTTATTGAATAAGCGTTGGTGTTTCAATGTATTTTAGCTTGTAGAAATGTTGTTCCAAGTTTTGCATTACCTTTCCTTAGTGTCGCACGCATACCACTGTTTCTGCACTCACAGTTGTTTCAATGACTTGCTTCATGAGCTTCTTGGTTTTGTCGTTTGACTGATTTATGCACTTCCTTGAATCATATGCACGTTTATTTCACTCAAATCTCCACTATATTTGCACACATTCACTCCTTCATGTTTTCAGGTTGCCATTGGGCAAATCTGAGTTGTTTCGACCTTGATCCTGTGTCTCCTAGCAATCTCTGCACATTCCTAATAGTCAAGGCTCTGCCTTGCTTCCCTACGTTAGTGCTGTGAAATATTTCACAACAGTCACCAGTTTGTTGCTTGAATGATTCTCAAATTTGTTTGATGTTTTTAGCTGACATTGTATTTCCATGAGTGTCTTCTCTGTCTCTAGGTACAATAGGTTTTTAAGCAGCTTCTCAGTAGTACAAGTATCATGGCCTCCAAGAGAGCTAGATCAAAAGACACAATTGAAAGTAGTACTGGGAACGTGGTTGAATAGGGGTCAATGAGCTTTCCCTTGTACATAGAAACACACCTGTTCATCGAGAAGGACATCAAGATCACATGACAAGACATCAACACCATCTTCTCAGGCGGATTTGAGGAGAATCTTGAGGATCTACCGGTCTATGTGAACATCCATAAGTCATGACTATACAAGGTTGCATGCAGGTTTTCCTTGTTCCCTTGCAAAGATGTGATCCACTGGATTGTCTCAAACACTGATCCTGAGACAATGATACTGAGCAGTGCCACTGGAGCAAGGCATTCTTCCTTTAGGACAGAGGATTATTAGAAGATATATAATTTTCCATTCCCAGTGAGCACGATGGATGTGTCATTCTACACTCCCAACGACACCGCGAACACAAGAGACATCTTGAAGCGTTGGGTAAGGAGCCAATAAAGTTCAGGAAGACACCCAACAAGATATACAGGATGAAGAAACTTAGCAAGGCATACTAGTTCTTGGTCATCTTCGCATGCCACTTGTATAGCCAAGGGAGTACAAAGACCTTCCCGTAGAGTTTGGTTTCTATGTTGGATCAGTTGGCAATTGAAGGAAAATTGTTCAACTGGTTTGATATGTTGGCTCTCTAATTGAAAGTGCATCTATCCAATGCTTAGAGCCCACCCAAAATGTCTGCCTACCTGCTCGATGCAATCTATGCCTGTCAACAGTTTCCTGGCGTGGGTTGGTCATGGACAAATTCAGAGAATGTTGTGAACGTATATTACAAGTTTCTCTCAAATTGTAGCGACCGAGGAGTCATGGCCAGAATATGTGACCATTTCATCGCCCCTCAGTACCCGATGATCTTTGAACAAGATCTGACCTGCATGTCCCAGGCAGCAATGGAGGCGTTGCTAAACATTGCAGATTGGTACGCCTCACCCGAGGGAACCTTCATCAGGATGTATAATGTGAAGAAAGCTCTGCATGTGTTGTTGAGGTTTTCCACAAACAATATGGTCATATAGGAGGTTGCATAACGCATCTTGATAGGGTTATCAATTGAATTACATGGGAAGAAGAAGGCACCATGGCCCACTTTTCCTGTGCGGATTGGGTTGTATGCGATTGAGAGTTTGAAAGGTGCGGATGTCGAGGTGGTAGAATTCAAGAAGTTTAAGTTTGGCACCAAGAGTTTCAACATGTATGATCCACATGGTTTATGCAAGGACCACTGTGCGAGAGCGTATGATCCTTGGATCCACAGGGCTTGTCATTGGTGAGAGGAAGACCCATGGAGATATTGTTACAACTCCACTAGGCTCAATGAACCTGTCAACATTGTAGTGGAGTGGCTAGCAACACTCAAGGAAATAACACCACATGGAGAAGCAACAATTATAACAACAAGCAACAAACATGTGCAAGATAAAGGAAAAAGGAAGATTGTCGAAAGAACAGAAATGGAGCAAAGCTAAAAGTTTAAGGAAAACCCACTTCTGTAAAAGGTAGTTTTGGAGATAGATGCGAAGAGGTGACAACACGACAGGAGAATAGTGCAAAGAAAGAGAGAGAAGCAAAGGTTGGAAGATGTAGAGAGGATGTTGCAGGAAGTCCAACAAAATCTCAAGGAAGAACAAGAGCTGCGGAGAAGAGAGAAGGAAGTGCAACATGAGCATGAATAGGAACATGAGGAAGTGCAAGGTGCACAGACAACGCAAAATGCACCGATACAGGTTGAAGACTATGAACCAGCAAGAAATAAGGAGCAGGGTGAGAAACTACAGGAGCACGAACTTGCTCTACAAGAGGAACAAATAGTAGAACAGATGGACATGGAGGTGGAGCAGCCAGAACAGGATGAAGATACCGACCTCATGCCAAAAGCAACCAAGGTCACTCCACAGGCTTCACCAACTCCAACAAAAGAGAAAGTCCCGAGTGAACAAGGGGATACCATTCTCCTTGAGGACCATCCGGGAACATAAGTGTACGACATAGCCTTTGATGAGTCACAACACAGAGTTGTAAAAGCACATAGAGTGCACACCCCAGATGAGCATGCGTCACCTGCGTGCTTGAAAGAATGGGTGATTGTGTCAAATCTATAGAGACATCCTGCCAATTAGGTTGATGCTACAAAGGCTTCTGTCAAAGCCACAAGCTCGAGTGTTAAGTTCTTGATAGCATAAAATGAGCGCGTGGCTAAGGAGTTACAAGAAGCCAGGCAGAGAGAGGAACAATCAACAGTGTCTGCCATAGCAGAAATGAAGATGGAAATACTTGTTGAAGTATCAGCTCTTGAGACAGTCACTCGAAGACTTTATGACAGGTTTGTCACTGTGCACAAGGAAGTTTCCCACCTACATGGTCATCAGCAGCGCTGCACCAATATGGCGCAAACACTCGCAGACATACATGCCACAGTTGATCATGTACAGACATGGACAATGAGGTACAAGGGAGCCCCGCTTCACTTGCACAAGATGATGAAGTCGTAGGTGGAGTTGGACAAAGCACATATCTATAGTTAGATTTGGAACTATGAAGAACTCCCACTGCTCATCACTAGTGTGGAGGCTTCATATGCACGGTTGCACAGGAGTTTGGATGCAATGGTGAGGAAGTATGGCACCCCACCAATTGGTACACTCACTGAGGCCAAAGAGAAGAACCAAGTTAGACTGGAGCTCGATGCGTACTTTGATCAGTTGATACTCACGGCCACTAGCGCAGATAACATGTAGATGTACATCGTCGGTCTGACCTTTCTTAGGGCTAAGTTGCGCATGTTACATGATGAGTTGGACCGAGGTTCCAAATCAATATACTGGGAAGCAATGGAGGCAAGAGTTCGTTTACAGAATGACATCATCAAAGAGTACGCGGACACCATTGCACACTATCAAGCATGGCATCAGTTCATCACCGAGGATCATAGAGAGGAGATTGATGAGCAGGTTTTTCCACAACCGTCTGAGCCTTAGTGTTGTCTTGTCTGGATGACTCAAGCCAATTATGTCCCACATGGGTATATGTGGAAAATGTATCATTTTTGTAAACATGATGTAAAGTGAAATTCCAAGTGTCATTAGCGGAATACAAATAGTCATATGGAATGTAAAGAGTCATGAGGGTAGGCCAAGAGTCACAAAGGGGAATGTCAAGGGTCATCCCACCCTTTTCTATAAATAGAACCTCATAACTTATACAACAAGCTTTTGGGAGCCAAGCTTTTGCTAGGCATTGCTTAGAGAGGGCTTGGAGAGTATTGTGACGAGCCTTGGCTTCTCCACAATGAAAAGCAAGCACATCTCTTTGGAGTAGTAGGTTTTGTTGACTGTAACGTTCCACTATTGGGGCTAGTGGTTGTCATGGTTGTATGTATGGATGAAACTTTCACTTTATATAATATAATAGAGCCAACACGTTTCATGCATATGTTGTTATTGTAGTTTGACTATTCTGGTTACTTTAGCAATGTATACAGTTTTACTTATGCATTTATGTATGGACTATTTTGTATGTGATTGTATGAATCTTATTGAAGCGCGTTGTTAGTTTAACTCATCACTTTGGATCGTCGACTATTCTTATTTCCAGTTTGTTATGTCATTCAGCTCATGTGTTCCTTCCAGGTTGCATACTATTACAGGCTTCTGATGGATACACTTATTTTCCCCCTCCCTGTGTTAGAAGCTCCTCGTGCATCTCTAATGACTTGTTGCAAGGTCACACACATGCTTCCAACAAGGATATCTTGCTTACCTCTGCGCGCTATTGCAACCAAGGCATAGCTTTACTAGCCACTGCTAGGACTCCTACTCCAAACCGTCTGAGGTCTAGTTGGGACTTCTTACCAGGGAGATCCTGTGACATGTTGGCGGGCCAACACCATCAACAATTATATAAACAACAAATCTAATAACCAAATAAATCTTATTGCGATGAAGTTTTAGACTAAGAATTCTTGTATTTTGTGGCATCACTCTTAAGCCTAGCTTCACACTTAGCTGAAAATATATTAGGTAGACCACAAACTACCTTAATTGTATCCATGATATAAATCTATAAGTTTGAAATATTTCGTCTACAGTAATTTCAATTGTTTTCAAAGTCCATGTTATGCATGGCTAAAAACGAAGCTTGGGATCGTAAGAGTTTTGTTTTACTTTAATATGTGAGATATAAGACACATGAATTTTACTTTGTGATTGATGAGCGTATTTTGATGACATGTTTAGTTTAGTTTTGTGTTTTTTTGTTTTTTTGCAAATTAAATAGTATTTAAGTTGGGGTTAATTTGAATGTTGAAAAGAAGAATAATTTGCTTAATAATAAAATATTATCATTTGTGTAAGACTTTGTCAAGTTTAAATATTTCTTAAAAAATTGTAATCTCACAATGAACTTGTACTTTTAATTCTTAATCATACAATTTAATATTAAAATCCAATAAAATCTAAACCACACACAAACCAATTAATATATACTTCATAAATTTAATAAAAATATAAAACACATTTTATTATTTATTATTAATTTTCATCCCTTATTAATAATTTAATGTGCTCAAACAAAGCCTAAAAATATATAAAAACAAAACACGTCTTTATCCTGATATTCACAAAATACATAGAAACATGATATGTTTTCATCCTAATATTCAAACATTTCATTATAATTTTGAATTCATTGAAACTAGTTTGCTTGCTTCAATGATGGGTATTAATTATTATTTTCCATGATTTAGTTTTGCGCGTTGATATGACATTGTTGGATGAATTCTATTCAATATGAAGATTATACTTACTTGGATTTTTTTTTTTTTAAATGAAATATATTGGTTGGAATTTATTTACTGTAAAGTTATATTTGGAGTATATTTTTAAATTGTTTTTGTTTGGTTAAGATTTTTTAGATTTTTTATTTTTTATTTTTATTTATTTTTTTATTTTTTTCCTGGATATAAGGAAATAGGTTAATAGTTCAAGGTCTGGAGTGTATCTGGTAGGAGTGAAAGCCTACTCCCTTATGGATTACCAATGGTAATTACAAATAACATGGTTTCCTTGAATAATAGTGATGAGTCAACCTACATTAACAAATAACAACATGATATAGTGGTTCCAATATTGATTTTCACAAACAAGTTATGATGATTTCCCATTGTATATAAATAAAAAAAAAAAAAATGTTTTTAAATATGAAGACTTTATTCGTTTAATTTAGGAGACTTTTTATAAAATCATTTAAATTTTTGATATTATGTAACTTAATAAACCTACGATTGAAATAAGATATTAAATAATTAATTATATATTTTAATCTTTATGTTTATAGTAGTTTATAGTTTTTTTATGTTTATGTTTATAGTGTCTTGTGTAGAAAGGATCCATGTATGTTAGCTTAGAATTAAAATTAATAAATATCTCTTTTTAATAGTTAATAAGTTGATTATGTATTGATGAAGGTATTATATTGAAATTGATATCATTACAATTAATGAAAATGTATATCTCTTTACATTTTTATTGGCATGTGTTTTCATTATATGTGTCTTTATAACTTTTTAATTAATATAGGAAAATGACCCACACTCACAATTGAATGTCAATAACTTAATACTTAATTAATATAAATTCCTATATATTGAGATGTAAGTTTTAGTTTTATTGACTAAATGTTTGATACTTATAATCACAAAGAAGAATGGTTATCTTATCTAGCAGAGCCTGATGAAGGCCAAGCCCTGGTTATTTAGTTACTTATGATGGGTTGTTGGTAAGCGAGACAAGATTGCAATATGCCTTAATGCAATCAAAGGTATGCTTGGAGAACATCTACTATCTGTAACAATTCTACAACACCTTAACAACTATGGGCTATATAATCTGGCACAAATCGGTGGTCACTGCAAAATTATTTTATCTCTTCCACGATGGCCACACTCTAAGGACATTGGCCCTCCACTTCATTTGGAGGTTGAATGGGAACAATACAAGTATAAACTTTGGCACGTTGAGATCATGTTATCTGAGAAGGACAACCAATTGGAATGGTGTGGGGATGCATCTGGGGACAACATCTTTGTTAAAGAAATATACTCCTTTATCTCACAAGACCAAAAACTCCTAAATAGAGAGCTATGGATGATTAAAATCTAGAATTGAGAAGCTCCATTAAAACTAAAATGCTTCATCTGGCTTGTTTTCCATAATAGGATACTCACTTATGAGAATCTCTCTAAGAGAGGTTTGCATGGATGGGAGTTATGTTCTTTGTGTAGAAGGGCATCCAAAGATGTTTCTCACCTCTTTTTCACATGTTCATTTGTTGTCTCGGTCTAAAAGGAGGTTCAAAACACTCTCAAAATTTATACAACAACGGGTTGTTTCTCTAATGGTCAATTCTTATAGTCCCAATGGTTTATTGAACAACATGAATATAGGGCTCTACCTATGTACATATTTTGGGGAATATGGAGGACTAGGGAGCCCTAGATTTTTGACAACATTGGACCTAAAATGCAACTTACTACTTTGAAGATTGTGGCTTGCTTTTTGGAAATTGGCCTTTGGAAACTTAAGACATCTTGGAGAGCTTGCATCCATAAGGACATAGGGAGGCCTTCATCAGTGGGACATTTTGGTGGGGCCTCTTTGGATGGGGAGTGTGGATGTGGGGCTCAAATTGAGTTGGGATCTGGTCAGCCTTATCATTTCTATTAGTTGGGAGGTGAAGGTACCAATAATAAGGTTGAGATGTTGACCCTATGGGGTGTGTTACGGTGTGCATGTTGGTTACCTATTGAGGATATTGTTATTGTTAGCAATTCCAAATCAGTGATTGAATGAGCTCAAGTGAGACATTCCTTTGGGGTGACATCTTTACATCATTGGAAGCAACAAATCGATGCTCTGGTGGAAGCCTTCAATAACATCTCCTTCATCCATATCTATAGAGAACATAACTTCGTCGCAGATTCTTTGTCCAAAAGGGGTATATATGTGGTCCCTCGTGAGAGTTGTTTTCATTTTTTTGTTAATGGCTCAAGGGCTTTTATCTTCTATAGGTTGGGCTTGTTGCCTCTGGATATATCTTCATACTCTATTTTTGTTTTTGTATCTCTCTTTCGATGGGTTTTTGAATGACTATGATTTGGTACTAGTCAATGCTGGTCTTTTTGTTAAAGTCTCATAGTTTTCTCATGAATGCCTTGTTTCCTCTAGGGAACTCTGTTCCTTGTTGATCTATCTTCTTAGTTGTAAGAGCTTTCATGCTTATTTATAGAAATGTAGATCTAGTCTAATAAAGAATGTAATCTCTTTTGTTTCATTAATAAAAAGATTGTTTTTTCTCCTAGGAAAAAATATAATTTTACTTTATATTAGGTAAAAACAAAATATGATATTACACATATTTTGTTATATAATTTGAATTTTGAAAATGTGTAATTTTATATGGTGCAAAATAACATTTAAAAATATTAATTAAAATTTATTAAAAACTTAAAATATTATTTTCTATAATAAAAATTAATTATTAATTTATTAAAAATCATTTTTAAGGACAAAATTGTCTCAATACATTACCTTAAGTAATTATTTTCTCTATATATATTATATTACCCTAAAATATAATTAAATTAATATATTTAATACCTTTATAAATTTTAATAACAAATCATACTGAATATTTATCTATATACATCTACATTTTTTCAATTTGAAATACTAACTTAAAATATTATATATAAATATAATATTAAAATCCTTAAAGAGTTCTAGCTAACCATTACGTGCCTTGTAACCTAGATCTCCTCCCCTCCATATAGGGATATTCATTCAATTATGTAACAGTTTGATGTTAATTAATTGTTGAGAGAGTTATTTTTAAGTTTCTTTAACACTTCTATTTTCTTTCCGATAACATTTAGAGAGATACATCTATTTACTGAATGTGCATAATTATTCTTTGATACACTTTTTTTAAGTAGCATTTTTAGAGTTGATGCCTTTGTTTCCTATTAACTTTGTTCGAGTCACGGTTGTTTTTTCTTTACCACAGGGAAATGTAATATGGTTTTCACAATGTTAAACAAATTTCCTATGGTTTTCACAGTGTTAATACAAATTTCCTTTCTAAAGTTTTTGTGGGTAGGAAATCTTTATTCATCATTGGATTCTCCTATTGTAGTAGAATTCATAATCCTTAGATGATGAGGTTCTTTAATACATTGCCGCCTTTTACATTTTTGTTTTTAAAATCTAAAAATTTAGAAGCTTTGTCATCGTCAAAACTATGTTTTTGGAAAAAATCATTAAATAATCACATTATTTATATGGATATAATTTATGTTTGAGAAAAAATTTACTGAATAATCATAATTAAAGTATTATTTATATTTAAAGGTAATTTGGATATAATTTTTTTTTTAAGGGAGGGCAAACTTTCTTGAAGAAGCAATATATGCCAAATTACAATTGATATGCTGCATCGCAGCCTCAGCAGGATTCGATACCGGTCGGGGGCGTGAAAACCAACCGCCTCGACCGTTCCAACATACACTCATGTGTGTAATTTGGATATAATTTATTTTTAGTTTCTAGGATTTTCTTTTTATTTCAATTTAAATATTGTAAATAAACTATTTTTAAAGTCTAATTCTACACATAACTTGGTCTCACTTGTGGTTTGCATGTAATAGGTTCCTAAGGAGAAGAAATGAAACATCCAAGGAATTTACAATATAAGTCAATAATATGGATCCCAAAATTGTAATGGAAAAATTGGTATATTGACCCACATTAAAGTTGAATTAATAAATTTGTGGATGGGTTGAAGAAGCTACATTAAGGTTTCATGCATAAAAATGCATACACCATAAGCCAAGTCCCTTGATAAAACCCACATTAAAGCTGAATTAATAAATTTGTGGATGGGTTGGAGAAGCTACATTAAGGTTTCATGCATAAACATGCACACACCATAAGCCAAGTCCCTCGATAAAACCATTTTCTATCCTTCACGGAGTTAAATTCCACTATAAAGAATATGTTGAGACAATGATATATGTGGGATTTTATGGAGACATTTCCAAAACCTAAGAGATCCACTTACGAGGTTTTGGAGACAAATGTAGAGAGAATTACTCCCATATACTTTCTAGGGTATTGCATGATTTGAGGATTTTTTGATAAGTCAGATCGTAATGAAGAAGGTCATGTTTCTCGATTTTTGGGTTATAAGGGAGATCACAATGAAGAATGTCTCCTTTCTCAATAATGAAGAAACTTAGTGGGTAAGTGGATTCTACAATACCTTATGCAACTCAAGAACATGCTTGAAATTTTTTTAGTTAGTACAAGAGTTTTTTTGAAAAAAATTGCTAACCTCAATAGAGAAAATTATCTCTAAGAGATAGACACAAAGGATCTATACCATTTTATAGTGATGATTTAACAAAAAGTATCCCCTAAAGGAATGAGATTACAATTGAGATCTTTATATTCACTAGTGTTACTCTTGTTTAAATTCTAAATTCAAAAGTATAGAGGAGAGATAAAACTAAACAATCAAGCTTAAACCACATACGGATTATAATCATAAACCATACAAAATAACACATAAAATAAAAAGAAGGTTTTATAATAATAAAGAACAATTCCAATAACTCACAAAGAAATAAAATTAAATATCACATAAAAGGAAGGTTTTATAATAATAAAGAAAAATTCCTTAACACATTTGATATTATTGGTAGCGGTTTAGCATGGCGTGTTGGTAGAGGTGATAAAGTTCGTTTAGGCCTTGATCCATGGATGGAAGTGGTCTCTGTCATATTCTGCCTTCCCCTTTGGTTGATTGGCTTCACGATCACAAATTCAGTAAGCTCACTCATATTGCAAACCCATACCTTTCACTGTTTTGACATCAAGCATGGTTGTTGGCTGAAGACTTGGATCTGGATGATGTTTTTAAGGTTTCTTGTAAGGTTTCTTGGCACTTGTTGATTGACCATATTCATTTGACAAATAAACACAATGAACTAGTTTGGATTTTCTTCTCTAATGGTACATACAATCCAAAACTAGGTTTTATTTCCTTATTGCATAATATTTTGATATTGAGCCAAAATGGTGGTAGAGGGCTATTTGGAAATCAAAATGCCCTCCAAAATTAAAAAAAAAAAAAAAAACTTTATGTGTTGTTTAATGATGAATAAGGTGCCTACATGGGATGTCCTTCAAATGAAGGTTTAAATGTGGTTCGGGGTGGTTTTCCCTTTGTAAAAACAATGGGGAATGTGCACAACATGCTTAAATTGTGGAAAGTCTCCACTTTCAGAATGTTTGGAACTTATGGAAAACCACATTGGGACATTCAATATCTTGGTTTGGTTCAAACCTGGAGGAGGCTTGGAAACTGTGATACTTTAATCCCTTAAACATGTCTTATTTAATCCCTTAAATAGGTCTTTCAAAGCTCGTCTCCTAATAATATGTTGGGGAGTTTGGCTTTCCTGAAAAAAGGTCATTTTTAAGAATATGGATGTAAATCCTTCATGTATAACTATTTAGTTGTAGTCATTTTAAGTCACATTTTGGAGGAAAAGGAACTTGTTGCCCCTAGAATTATCACTTTAGATATTATTGATCAAACCGAGCCATGGGGTAACTTTGAGGGTGCATCTATTGAAAATGGTTAGAAATAGAAATGTGGGGGTGGATTTATTTTATTTCTATCTCCAAATCACTCCTTTAAATTTAAGATGGGTTTTTTCTCTTCAAACAACAAAGCCAAGCTTGCCAAACTTCTTGCCTACAAAAATCTCCCTCCTACTGTTTGCAAAGGAAAAAGAATGTTCACAGATTCACATATTTGGAATTCAAAGTTCACAATCAACTGGTTAAATGACATTATTTCTTGCAGTAACATTTTTTTGAGGCTTATTATTGAGGAGATTTCATGTAGTATCAAATCTTTTACATATTTTCCATGTTCGCACACACAAACCCTTTATCCAAAGTTTGCATCCATCTGGAGAAGGATTTTTGGACCATAATTGAAGAGAACAATGGACATTCTCAAGAATCTTGAACACTGTATGCTATAAGATCAATTCAGGAGGTCTACAACTCCCAATCCATGAAGGTCAACGGTTCCTGTTTGGAGATTCAAAGTTCACAATCAACTAGTTAAATTACATTATTTTCTGTAGTAACATTTTTTTGAGGCTTATTATTGAGGATATTTCACATAGCATCAGATCTTTTACATCTTTTTCATGTTCGCAAACACAAATCCTTTATCCAAAGCTTGCATCCATCTGGAGAAGGATTTTTGGACCATAATTGAAGAGAACAATGGACATTTTGAAGAATCTTGAATGCTACATGCTACAAGATTAGGTCATGAGGTCTACAACTCCGAATCGATGAAGATCTACAGGCAGGTTCTTACATCAAGAAATCTTCATTATTGTCTCAAATCTTGATAGAGACCTTCAATTTTTTGAGCCTTTTTTTTGAGTTTTTACAAGTCTATAATGGTTCTATCCATGTGCAATTCACAACAATTTTGAATCTTTTGTTGTTTTGTCTCAGATAATCGGACTTATATTTTATGTTTTTCTTTATACAATAATCTATGTCCATATTTATATATAAATGTAGATTGTTTCCCTCCTTCATAATTCTTCATACTCTTTTTAGATTCTGTTAAATTTTCCAAAACATATTTTCATCATACCTATGAATAAATTTATATAATCTTCACATTTTTTTTTAGATTCTGTTAAATTTTCCAAAATATATTTTCATCATACCTATGAATAAATTTATATATATTTTCTATTAGAAAAAAATAAAATAAAAATTCCAATAACTCACAAAAAGATAATTTACAAGCCACCAAACCATGATGCACTTTTATTCTGCACTTCACTTATTATTCTCCTCATTGTAGATTTGAATCCTTATTAAAATATTGACCAACTTGTCTAAATTCATCCGATTGGTGTCTGCAAGTGTGCAATGAAAAATAACCTTTAAGACTGATAAATATTTTAGATTTTTACCCATGTAGCGCTATTTTACAAATTTGAGGTAAATTTCAATTTACCCGCTCAATTTCCTCCCAATAACCAATAGACTTTCCAAATCACTGTCCTGTCCAATTAACACGAGAGGATCCAACAATGCATGCAAGGCAAACCCTGTCTTGGTATTTGGAATCCATTGGCCAGAGGTTGTGCAGGTATCAATATTAGTGCTTCCCAGTAAACCATCATGCCTTCTCCTGACACCTTTGACCAGCCATACAGTTTCTCAGTAAAGTCATATATTTCTTCTTTGACGGAGCAGCAATCATAAAACCATTAAAAAAAACAATGAGCTTGGATTGCGTGAGTGTTGATTTCAATCACAAACACCTCATGACTCCCGCCGGTCCTCCAATTCTCACGAGTCTCCTAGCCTGAGCAACACCACATGTTCATCATATAATCTCTAGAGCCTACAAAGCCCAGCCTGCCTTCATGTCTCTGCACCCACCCCCTTCAATCACTTCCAAACTGTACAACTTCTGGCAACTTGTCATATCCCTTGCAGAGCACACACAACTCAATTGAGCTGGGAACTTATTTTAATAAATTATATCTGAACAAGGATGATTAATGGTCGGCATGGCTGGCTGGCTGGCTGGTTGGTTTACACTGTTGGCTTATTTTCCTTTCTGCCACATTAACAAAATAAAGCTGGAACATTCTGAAGCTCCAGTACTGCAGCAAAGGGGCCGCTGATATGGCCAGAAAAGAGTTGGAATCTAGTTGGTTGGCTCTCTCCTTTCCTTTTCCAAGGTTCAACCTCATTTGCTTTTAAAATACCCAAAAAAGCCTGCCCGGCCTCTAGTGAGACAATTCCTTCATTCCCCGGCTTCACAGTAGTTAGTGACAGATTGGTCTTCAGTCCAATCAAACTCGGTCGCCGATTCATGCTTCCCTATAATTTTTATTTCTGTCCGTTCAGAGGCATATAATACCATTATAGAAAACCAAGAAGCAAATTCATCGATATGCATTTTTTCTGAGATTTTTTTCTCATAATGTACCCTGCACCCTGCACCTGAGGCTGCCTCTTATATTGTGCTCGCGGTATCGTTACTATCTTGATTTTCTTGGGGGTTTGTCGGTTCTTGGACAGATTAGGCGTGTTTTTGATCTTCGGCGTATTGGGACCTTTGATTACAGGGCAGGCCATGGCGCCGCCGCCGGGCAGGAGAAAGCGAAAACTCAGACGCGAGGAGCTGGCGGTTCTGGCCTCGGTTATCGGCACGGCGGTGGTGATAGTGCAGCGGTTTCTTGAGGAAAACGATCTGTTGCTGCTGCCGAGCCAAACAATGGCGCTGGAGGCTTCTGTGCAGGCAACGACCATGGCACTGAGCAAGCTCCAGATGATGTTCTCCATCGCGGAGGTGGTGTCGATAGTGGAGGGCGCCGACAAGGTGGGTCCGAGCGACAGGGACATTGCCGGCTCCTGGTTCCACAGGTTCACGACATCCGTCACCGACGACAAAACATGGCGCGAGAATTTCCGCATGTCGAAGCCTACCTTCGGTCGCCTCCTGGAATCGCTCCGCCCCGCTCTCCAACGCCACCAGGACGACGACGGCGGCGATGAGCCGGAGCCCGATGCCCGCAGCGTGCCGGCCGATTTCAGGCTCGGCGCGGCGATCTTCAGGCTGGCGCACGGCGCCACCTTCAAACACGTCGGCCGGAAGTTCGGCATCAGCACAGCCTCCGCCCGCAAGGCATTCCACGATGTCTGCAGGGCGGTGGAGCATCGCCTCAGCCATCTCTTCGAATTCCCCTCGTCGCCGGAATCTCTGCACGCCGTTATCGACAAGTTCGAGTCCATCCACCTGCCCAACTGCTGCGGCGTCATCGGTTACACCCGATTCGACCCGCAGGGTACCCAGAGCGTCGTAATGCAGGGGCTTGTGGATTCCGACGCCCGGTTTCTTGATTTATCGGTCGGGTGGCGCGGCTCCGTCACGCCCACCTTGATTCTTCCCCGCACTCGTCTCTATGCCCGCGTGGAGTCCACTGGCGAGCTCCTCCAAGGGCACGCAGCGGAGCTCCTGAACGGCACTCGGATTCCTCAATACATTATCGGCGACCGCTCTTGCCCTCTCTATGAATGGTTGCTCACCCCCTATTACCCCAGAGACGCCCCCGCGCCCCTTCTTACTCCTGCTCAGGAGATTTTCAATTCTGTGCACGACTATGCCATGAGTGCAATCTGGAGAGCTTTCGGTATGTTGAAGGCTCAATGGAAGCTTCTCACAGTGCGCCAGCGGGGGGACAGTACTGAATTTTTCCCCCACACTGTTGTCGCCGCGTGCATTCTGCACAATTTCCTGATCAATAGCGGGGAAGCGATGCCCGACGTGCAGGAGGTTACTGAGAATGATTTTCCTTTGGCTCATGATCGCAATGAAGTTGCAGAAAGCGTAAGGGACGCCCTCGCTTCTCATATCCGTATGGCAGCCGGCCTCTGATTTTCACTTATTTTGACTTTCTTAAAAATAGCTTCAATTGCATATTATGTATGCCATGAAAGTTACCCCATTATTGTTTTTACCATAGTTTTTTAAAAATCACATTTTTCTTATTACCTAGTAGTGGATGGATGTATCTATGTGATCAAAACTACCCAAAACTTGTATCTTGCTGCATCCACACCTATTTTGGCTTTTGTTAATTCTGTTTCCAAAAATTTCCTAACTTCTCAATATTGATCTCTGTGATGTAAACACCATAGCTTTTAAACTCTTATCCCATATCTTAGGAGTACGTATTTGGTGAAAATCCTCATCCCTTTTAAACTCATGCTCTACAAGTAGAGCAAAACTCAAGCTGTATAGGTAGAACATACCACAGCCAGAATGGAACTTCAAATTCACCATATGCTAGATTTATGTCTTCCATTTCGTCAATCCTGCACTACATTTGGATCAGTACATGGACCCTTATTAGGTACTATGCAGAAAATGCACCACATTTGGATCAGTGCATGGACTCTTATTAGGTACTATGCAGAAAATTTCATTGTTTGCTGCTTTTTTATTTTAAGACATTACCTTCAATGTTGTACTGTGCTGGACTCTTGAGGTAAAAGAGTCCATACTACATTTATGTAACTCTGTTGCTGATCGTCCTGGCAGGTTTTGCTGGCCTCATTTTTTTAAAGTGGCCTGCGAATTTATTGACCTGGTGCCTTTGTCTACTGTGTTAATTTGTATCTTGTTGTGGATTGTTTTGATTGTTTGGTCCAAACTCAAGGCGAGTTTCAAATGCTGAATGCATATCAGGGATATCTCTTCTGACATTGTTTTATCAATACATGTTGTTGCTAGCTTTTTGGGTTCAAAGCTTTGGTTTTTTGTGTAAATTGACTGGTTCATGTATGTGACTTTTGACAGTATTATGACCTGTATTATAATATAGGTAAAATGTTGATTGAACTGTGGTTTAAAGACAACTCAGGTTCAATTTTTAGGAAATTGATACAGCTTTGGCTAAAAAAGAAAGTTTTCTGAACACAAAACCACATAACAGATTTAACTTCATGTCTTGTAAACACAAAACCACATAACAGATAAAACCTCATGTCTTTATAAATAGCATTGACAAATTAAACTGGATATATTCTTTTTTGGCGGAAACAATTATTTTGGTTAGGTTCTATTGCTCTTAATCCATTCAATGTACATGAGAGAAACCAAGAAAAGACTCTTTCGGTGCATCTTCTTTATCGGTGTGCACACAATTATTATGTGATTCAATCCTGGAAATGGTCTCTTTACTGTTTGTAAATTGACAAACTGTATATTTTATCCGTATGAAAGGGCTATACTGCAAATCTAAATAGTAAAGAAAGGTTTCATCCTTTCCTGAAAATCTTGTCCTCTCTGCATTTAATTTAGTCTGCAGTAAAATGAAACACAAACCGTACATTTGATGTTTGTTATGAAGTATATAATATGGGGAAAGGCATAGGGTGTATCATTGGTGACTGTTTCTATTAAATGGATGGTGTTATATATGGTCTACAAAACCCTGATGATGGAAAGGGATTTTACATAATATGAAGTTGTTTCATGCTGTTTACAGAAATTTAATAGCCTTAAACTAGGCTGGTTACCTTAGGGTGGTATCATATTTGTTTCCTATAAAAAAAGGTTACTAAGATGCACGGACTTGGGAGCTTGGTATTGAAATATAGTATGAAGAATGGAGGAAACGTTATAAAAATGTTCAACTTGGTCAAAAAAGAATTTAGGACAACATTTTCAACTGCGAGTTGTTTGATCAAGTTGTGCACTTGGAAGTATGAATGTTCAATTATGAGATTAGACCAGCCACTCCGAACTTGGCATTCATTATTTACTCATTGTGCGTTTCTAACTCATCCTATGCAATTTCCGGAATGTTTTGATGTACTACTACTGGTGGGCTAATTGATTTATTCATGAATGTCTAGACTCTACACACAGATGAAAAACGTGGGCTAATTGATTTATTCATGAATGTCTAGACTCTACACACAGATGAAAAACATAAATTCCTTGTATGGGTGAATATTGTTGAGGGTTTCTGGAATGAACCGTGTGCGCCAATTGTGAATAATCCCACACAAGATTTGAATGTGATACAAGACAGTCTGGTACCCCTTGGACTTTTTAGATGTTAGAGAATATAACTCTTACTTGTCTTTGGTGTGATCATGAACTCTTAGAAGAAGTTTGTTTCTAGTTTTTAGGAGGTTATTAAATCTAATTGGTATGAGAGATATTAGCTCAACTAGATGCTTGCTATCTTGGTGTGTGGTCTAGAGATTTGCTCAACCAAGTTGATTGTGCTAGTTTCTCTATCTTGATATAGCACTGACATATTTATTTGTGACATTATTTGATGAAAAAAGGTGTCTCTACTCTCCCATCTTCACATCAGAGAGATGTCTACTTTGTTGGAAATAACAGTTAAAGCCTTCAATGAATTTTTCTAGCCTCCCATCTTTCACCTGAACGTTTAGCTGCAAACATATGCTATAGATTTTTCTAAATGCTCATGTGTGTTTGTCTCAAAACATTGTTTTTGAATTTCTCTTGCTCGAGTATCAGTAGATTCTGATTTTGCTGAAATGACTTTCACCAGGTAAAAGAGCAGAAAAAGTTATCTGCTTTATGCTGAGGAATTATCTGGCCTAGTATATTCATTGAATAGGTTTGGACCATGGGGTACAACAACTCAATTCATTTAGACTTCATATTCACTTATGCGTGTTTAAAACAATTTACAGAAGATCAGGCAGGATTGTTAGCTGGGTTTTTATTTTGGTAAAGTAAACTAAGGGCTAGACCAAGTTCCAAGGGCTGAATTGGAAATGTATGGTCATGTGCATTATAGTGACAGGACAATTACAAGAACTTACAGACAGTGTAAAACCTCCTCAGCAAGTCATCCTTTGTGAGCCATCATAGGTACATGCAAGGCTTCAGGATGAATTAAGCATGCTTAATTTAGTCAACGTTTTGGTTGAACCAAGGTTAAAATATTGCATTTTTTCACTTAAATTTTTCCCATATAGTTTTGGAAATGGGAAGAATTCAGATTTTGTCATAAACATGCATATTTTTATGAGGAATTTTGAATTTAAGCTTTGAAAATATTATATTTCTTTTTAAATTGCGTAATTTATAGTTTGATGGATTGATGGGCCAGATGAAGTGAACTTATTCAAAAAGGGTGAGATACAGATTTGGGGGGCAGCGAAATGGAGTTGGTAAAGTGCATAGAGTTTGGGCCTCGTATCAATGTAATAAAAATTCTAAACATATTCATGGTCATATGTCATTCTCATGAAGACAAAAATACCATAGGTAGAGGTGTGTTCTCAATACGATAGTCTCCAACTTACTGCAGACACGGTGGTTTCTGTTTGAAACAGCATAGACATTTCGAGAATCTACACACCAATGACGTTGTTCTAGATATAATTGTTAGAAATTGTAATTACTCGCCATGTTAGAGTTAGTTAAAATTAGATAGTCAATTAACTGAGCTTTGAGGCAAGTCAGGTGATGGATGAAGAGTCAAGTGAAGTCCATATTTAGAGCGTGACTTACCTAAGTTAAGTGTTAAGTGTTTGTGCATGTTGAGTTATTTTAGGCAAGTAGTTAGACCAAAAAATTTAAATACCCTTCACAGGGTTCATTGTAATAGTAAAATTGGTCTTTATCAATAGAATATCTTCCAATGTGTTTTCGCAGATAAATATAATCCTTTTCAAGAATTTATTCTATGATTTATCCAGAGTCTGCAAGAGCTAACTAGCCTGCCATAGGGCATTAAATGCCTTGGTACATGCAGACTATATAACAAAATAACACAGTCTTTATTTTTAATTTATGTAGCCATAAAAGCTGTGTGTTATTTTGTTATATAGCATGCATGTACCAGGGCATTATGGCAGGCTGGTTAGCCCTTGCCGTCGAGAGTCCCATATATGCCCACATGTATTGAAATTACTAAGCTTGAAAGTATGGGGATTTGTGTTATTCATATCGGTAGTAGGTGGGAGTCTGAACTTTCATCTGTGAGCATTAACATCACCTTCAGGTTTATATGACAGTCTAACTTTAAATTCTTAAATTTAGCAGTTTGTAGTCTAATTTATAGCATATCTATTACTCTGCTGGATAGCGCATATTAATTACCAAACTTTCATCGATTTCAATTTTAATTGTAATTGTTTAGGTCTAAAAGAATACCATCCCGTTGCGCGAGCATCAAGCGCACCTTACAGCTAATGCATACAATCTTTTTTTAGAGTTAATGCATAAAAGTTAAAATATTTTATTAAAGTACTTTTAGCATTTATGCATTAATTCTAAGTTCTTAATGCTAATGTTTATGCATGAACTGTAAGATGATGATCGAGGAAAGGGATGATTTCTTTCGAATCTCATTAGAAAAAAAAGTTTCAATCCTATAAAAGTTTGCTGATCAACATGCATTTTTTAACAGTATGTAGAGTATCAATTAGATTATATACTTTTAGTAAGGTATACATTGTAGTCTCTCCGATGGGGTTACGCATGCAGATCCACTGCACATTCAAGTCAACCCTTGGTGCACTAACGCAGCACTTAATTAAGGCACACGTTGCGAGGATGAGATCGGTGGATAGCTGCTCCCTCGTTGGATTCGGAAGCGCCTAGACCTCGTGTACAATTTATCTTGATCTACTTATTGCTTGAGCAGTTAATCGGGCCCCAGCATTCCCTAAAACGTAAGTTGCCAATAATGTGGGTGATGTTTTCAACATGGTTGGCAAAATATACAAGATATGTTTAGGATGGGTCTATTTTATCAGTGAGGATTTGTGTCATTCCACTAGTCAATTTCAAGAAGCGAGAGGGAAAAAGAAGGAAATGCTGGTCCTTTCTCTTTTGAGAACATTCTGCATTTATTGATCACTATCCTCCTCCAATCTTCCTAGTTTCAGATGAAACATTTTTCTTTATTCGGTAGGCAATGAGACTTTGCTCTTCAATTTTGCAATCATTCAGGTTTACCACCACTCTATGAATTTCCATACCACCTCCAGCTTTTGGTTTGGCACATTGGATTAACCTATTATGGGTTTGTTAATCTCTCCCCAGTAGTTTGCTTCTCCCCAGTAGTTTGCTTCCTCGTGGGCTTTTCCCTCTGGTTCAAGCTTCCCCTCGTGGTCTCCTCACTGCTTGATTTTTCATCCTCGGTTCCTTTTGATTCTTCTGTGTACTCCCTGAAGTGGTCATAATGCCCAAGGAGAGGCTTGCTAGAGAAGAGAGGCCGGTGGTATCAGTCCGACAAACAATTCTCACGCACAAGCCCAAGCTTGAGCCTCAAGGAACTGCTATCGTGTGCACACTCCTTTGGCGGTGCAGCATGAAATATCAAACAATGCCCAAGGAAAGGCTCGCTTGAGAGGCGAGGGTGGGGCCACGGTCCGATAAACAATTCTCGCGCACAAGCTTATCCTAAAATTATAACATGAAGTTCTAACTAAAAATACCAAAAATAACAGAGTTAGCCACCATTTTTCTATTTGTATATATTAAGCTGATATATAATAATTTATTTAAAGTAGATATTGAATTATAATATTTTATTATGTTACAATTTAAAAAGTATATTATGATTAAAGCATTTTAATAAGGTCAATGTGTAATTTCTTTAGAATTGACACTTGGTATATTAGGAATCAACATAGATTTATTTTAAATTCTAGATTTATCTTGTATCACGAGGGACCACAATTTAATCACATCGATTTATTTTTAAATTTTATTCCTCTAAATGTTTGCACTTTTAAGGATATGAATTCTCTTGGCATATAGTAGTTAAAATTATTTCAGTGGCATATTCCCCAATATAAGGGAGTTATAAATTTTTTTGTTGTGTTTAGAGGCTCACTTTAGTATGTAATGTCTATTTGTTATTCTATGTAAATATTTTTGGGTTTTGACAACACATAGGTGGATTTACCAAGAGGGATCAAATTTATTGAGGCACAAACTTCTTTTAGGGTGAAAAGAGATTTGATTCCTTTTAAATTTTGGTAAATTCAAACTTAAATGGAATTTTCTTAAAATAAAGTTAACAAATTACATATTAAAAATCAAATTAGAAATAAGAAAGTAAAAATTCAAAGTAAAATTTTGGCCTCTTTAATCTAAAATTATAATCTCAATTAAAGTATTTCCATTATACATATCTTAAAACTAGTCAAATTTTAAAGAAAGTTTGCACCTTAATGCATACATCTTATACAATATAAAAGAGATTGTAAATCTTTATAGTCAAAATAAAGTTAGCACAAATTAATAACTAATTCTAAATTGTTAAATATCACTTTGCTTCACTAACATATTTAATTAATTATGCAGTGTAAGATACATTTCATGAATAAGAAAGCTGTGTAAATTTTATAGTGGGTTAATCTTTGTTTTTATAAAAATTTTATATATTTTCCATAATTTGAAAAATTATAGGATTGATTTTTTTACTCATTTTAAGATTTTTAAACGATTCGTTTTTCACACATTTTTCATCTTTCAAGTTACCCTTATGGTTTAGAGGAATTGAATGATTACATTTTATTAAAATTAAAATTTTCATTTATGATGGTAAATTTATAATTCAAGAGAATTTAAAACATTGTTGTTTTGAAGTATAATTGGGTTGATTTATAATTTATAATTTGGTAGAGTTTAAATTAATTGTTTTTAATTTATGATATATTTTGAGTTTATTTAATGTTTAAGAGTGTGTTTTATTAAAAAAAGTCATAAGTTAGAATTCAAAGAGGGGTAGAGTATGTACTATGCTTTTATTTTAGTAATCAAATTGATGAACAGACACCAATGTTAAAGTTTTCCATTATAGTAGAAAACTAAATGTTAGAGTTTGTCATTACTCCAAAACCCCCAAGCATTAATAAACCTCCAAACCCTTACCATACTTTGAATGAGAAGTTAGTCCATGTTCACATGGTGGTTGTTAGTCCATATGATTTATTTTTGTATCTATTTGCTTGCCATTTGGGAAACCAAATGAGACTATTAGGCATAAGATTTTTGTCAAAATTATTAGTGTAATAGTCAAAATATGTTTGTATAAGCAAACAAGTCTAAAACTATTAAAAAAACTAGTAATTAAAACATAACTTAAACTAGTAGCAAGGACAACATGTTTTACTGTAAAAAATTCATAGTTAGTATAGTCATTTCCTCGTCACTAATGGAAAAGTTTAAATTTACAATTTTCTTGCTAAGCATAAAGACTTTGTTGCTAAATTTGGTAATTTGTAGCTATAAAGCATCTATGTCAGCAATTTTTTTGTTGTTGAGCCTCATTGAGTTCAACTAGAACTTTACCCATAATGGTTTTGATGTGCTAGTAAATGTCCACTATCTAAATGTATTGAGTGTTGTTCAATTTGGTGATCTATAGCTACACAACATCCATGTTTGCCTCATTTCATTCAACTAGAACTTTACCATGGTGGTTTTGATTTGCTAACAAAGGTCCACTTTTTGCATGTAATAAGTCTGCTAGGAGTGGGTGTTTGTTGTTTTTGGAATCCATGGCTCCACATTCTCTTCAACTTCTTTTTAAGAAAGGAACCATCATTCATCTTTGGCTTCTTGCTCAATGATATCCATCTCCTCTCTAACCACATGAGAAGTATGTTCTCAGTAGTTGGTGCCTTTGTGTTTTCTTGGGATCTTTAGTGAGGAAGCCCCTCCTCCCTTGGGCTCCACAATAATTGTGAGAGGGGCCATGGTGAGGCATGAAAATTTTTTGTTAAGGGACAACAAGAATGCAGAGGATATGAGTAGGTAAAGCAAGCCCCAAAGAAACTAGGCTTCCTAATGACATCATACTAGGAATACTCTACAAATAAGGAAAGTGAAGTGAAGCCTTGTAATTAATTGAGTATAGAGAACAAAGAATGACATGGAGAATGGGAAAACTTGGGATGTGAGAGAAAAAGGTTTTGCATTACTAAGTTGTGGGAGGCCCCTACTAGACTAGAGAAAATTGCAAAAAAGTCTGGAAAACTTAAGGTAACTTACTCATGTGAAGAGTGGAGTAGGGCGCCCTTACCCATGTGAAGAGCGGAGTAGGGTGCCCTTCCAAAACGGTTGATCTTTTAAAACTTTCAAGCCATAATTATGAGGTTGTCACCTTCTTGGTTGTGGAGTGCACTAGGACCCAGTCATAATAATGGTAATGTGCAAAGCAATCATGGAAGAGTGTGGGTTTATCAATGCCCATAACTACCTTCATGATTTATTGACGAGGTTGTCAACACAATCCAACTATCCCAACCTCATAGTTATTAGAGTTGGTGCCACATAGAGAGAGGCTTCTCAACTTGGGGTGGCCGTGGTGAGCACTCATAATGGGAAGATAATATTACAATAAATTAATCAATTATATATATATACATATACTTAAAAATTTAATATATGCATTTAAGTTTTTGAAGGGAATTGTGGAAAGGTTTACAATTCCAAATTTGTGATTTCCAACACATTTTTATACTATAAAAGAAAAAAGAAAAAAAATATACTAAATTTATTCATGATAAAAAATATTAAAAATATAATAATTATAAAATTTATTTATTTATATTTAAATATTTTATATTAAAAAATATAAAACACTATATATATTTTAATATAATTTATATTAATAAAATATAAAACAATTTTATACATATATATTAAAACATTTGACAAATATATATAATATAGTAAAAGTATATTAAAATGACAAAATATGTAATATTAATCTCTGTAAGGTGTAAGGTATAGGATTGTAGAGGTATCAAAATTTGTTTGATTAATTCTATATCGAGAATGTAATATATATTCTTCAATAAAATATAGAAATATGTTTTTAATTATATCAAATCAATCTAATTAAATTGTAAAAGTAAATGTAAATTATGAGGGGATTCTTTATTATTAATATATTTTATTTTGAATAAATATAAATTTATTTATATATAAAATATATTAAAATAATATTTATCTTGCTTTTAAAACTATTTTAGTATTATTATAAAATCAATATATTTAAAAATAATAATATTTTTAACCAATAAATATTATTTATTAATTTATATTTTGATTTATCAATTTTTTTGGATTTATTAATTTCTTTGTATGAAATAATCAAAACAGCTATATATAAAAACAAATGTGATATCTGAGTATCCAATAAATCCAATATTAAGTTCATTTAATTTTGTTAAATATTATCACATTCATACATACTCTTAAATTTTTACTTAAAAAAAAAATTCTTCATTGTTTCTTCATAAAAACGATGGGCAGGAAAATTGAAGTGAATAATTTAATTTTAATAAATTGCATGCCATTCATGGAAGGTTGTCAACTTTCCAGCAGCGTTGATTAAGAGGAAGCAGAGCTTACAAAGCTTTCCCTACCATAATAGGATTGGTGTAAACTATATGGATACTCAATTAGCCCTAGCCCTAGTCTAATATACTTTCGAAAAGTTTGGCCCTCACCTGTAAAGCATAGTGTTGGGCATATAACGACCCTGATGCAATCATTACTGCAAATGAAAATGGCTTTCTATTTATGTCAAATCCAATTTGACATATATAGACCAACAATTCATTCTCATTCGCATAATAATGTCCAATTTCACTTAAGCTACAATTGACTATATATATGGAGAAACTGTCAATGGCTTTGCTTGCTACAGACTAGTAGCAGACGCAGTCTAAATCAAGCAACTTTCGGAGTTGCTGGCGGGCGCTATGTTGCAGGACATTGATCGTTGGGTTCAGGTCTCCAATCTCAGTTGTTGTGGCTCAGCATTTTGGTTGCATGTAAATATGTCGATGGCGCTGCAGGGCAGATTCTTGCTAGAATTTGATAAACAAGTCTCACGTGGAGAACAATTGTATCAACCATTGATACCGATAAGTTAGTTTGGAACTGTTATAGGAGATCTTGACTAGAAACTAATGGTTTTCTTATCCAGGACGAATGGCTATAACTATTAACAACCATCAAATATATAGTTTCAAAATTTATAAATATAAAATCTCCACTCTCCCGTTGCAGAGACACTAATGAAACTATGATATACTTAATTTCAGGGAATAATGGAGTGAATGATGGGGCACCTAAATTTTCAAAAAGTGAAACCTGTAATCCACTTTTACTGTGTCTATAGCAGAAAGCTTTCTGGCTTTACAGGGACCACGGTCATGATTCTCTGAGGACTCAAAAGAGAGAATTTGAATGATCTCTCTTCCCAGTGTTATGTTAGGGTTTTAGAAAGCGATGGATGCCTTCTCTGACAATGATTTGCTTTATCAATAACTACTTTCCTGGTCCATCAATCCTTCACATATTATGCCAACAACAATCGAATATAAATACAATTTTCACACTTTTCATCTCGTCGCTTTGTTTTGCATAGATACTGATTAAAAGGTTAATGTTTTTTATAACAATGATTTGTCATTGTTGCTAAGTGACTAATGACCTAGTTGCTCAATGGTTCGAGTTGGTTTCGTACCTTGCAGGTTACTCGCATACCCTATCTATCATGTAGAGCGTAACCTCGAAATATTACAGAACGCTACTAGATGCTTCTACCTCTGAACACATACCCTCATGATGATGGATTAACTTAATTTTCAAAGAATAAAGCTTGAAATTCCTTGTTTTTAATGCTTTACGAAGACCAGGTTATGATTATCTGAGGATTAAAATAGAAAATTTGAACGATCCTTCTTTCCAGCTTCATTTATCAGAGCCTTTGGGCTTTACCAGGAACGGGGCTATGATTCTCGTAGGATTAATAGAGAAAATCAGAATCAGAAAGATCTTTCTCTACAGCTTGATCTTTTTTAAAGCGAATTGGATGCCTACCTTGGACAATGATTTACCTTCTCAATTACTACTGTCATTGTAAAAAAAAGACATGGAATGGTCATATCTTCCCAGTTACATGTGGGATCTTGGATCAACTTGTAAGTTTCATTCTTAATATCAGGATTGATATCCTAGATTAAATCTTCCCACGTACCACTGGCATCTTGGGTTTCTTTTTAATTTAAGATTGATATTTAATTGTTATAATTATTAAAGTGTGTTGTTTTGGTTATTGTGTTGAGAAATGTTTGACATAACATTTTAGCAGAGATAGTTAAAGTGGTTTTATGTTTAAATTTAATTAATAAATATGTAATTTTTTGAAATAATTTATGTTTCTCAAATTATATATAGAGACATATATGGTGTAAAAAATAATATTTGTACATGTAGAGGTATGAAATATAAATAATATTATTAATTCCAGAGGAATTAGTTTTTCAAGGTGTAAACATTTCCTCAAATTTTGTATTCAAAAGATTTCATCTCTATGTTATAAAATTTATATATTTTAATAAATTTTTGAAGGAATTTATTTTTATAAATCTAAAAATGATAAAAAATAAAATATAATTGGAATTTATCATTATATGAATATTTTCATTATTGGAGAGTTTCTAATCAAAATTTTATCATTTTTAACTTGGATTTAAGATAGATAAAAATTTAAAAGGATTACAAAGTTATAGAAAATTATGTTTTGTATTATTAAAGATAACCTAAAGTTAGATAATATTAAAAAGAAATGATGTTTATTTTTAATAAGGAGAAATGGAAGATAATGTGCATGTGCTATCACTTTTTATTTTATTTTATTTTATGTATGATCAAGAGAGATATTAATGCTCACTTAGCCATGAAGCTTTTATTAATTTAAATATGTTTTGAGCTAGTGAATAAAACAAATAGAATATTAAAATTATTTTAAGGGTAAACATCATTCATATAATAATAGTTCATTTTTGTGGGGTAAATATTTTGTATTTTCTAAAAACAAGAAGTACATATTAAGTCACATAATTTTGGGCTGATCTATTACTAGGAAAATGAAACCAGACTTATAATTTCAACCTTTTTAAAAGAGCGGAAGGAATCTTTTTGCTTGTAGATACAAAAACTAAAAACCATGAACTAAAAACAAGACCACTTGGGCCATTTGTAGATTGATAGAGAAAAATAGAGAGCATGTAGAAATAAGATAAGAAGAAACCAATCAGGGTTTTATTGTCAAATATGTAGCTTAAACTAGTATGGGCTCCTTGTTGGTGCCCCAGAAGTAACCCGTTTTAGGAGGAATGCCCATATGCCTTTTCATGTAACCTAGCCTTTGATCCAGAGCTATTAGTTGATGCTAAATGTGATCCAAAGAGAGAAGAATGTCCTCTCTACTCTCATTTTTGTCTGGCAAGATTTAACCATGAAGGAACTTGAGGTTTTAATATATGTCCATCGTATACATATATTGGTTGTAATGCCCATGAGTGTGCCCAACATTAGGAACCCAATTTACCACTTCAACTAATGATTTCGTGTTAGTGAGGTTTCGTCATTGGTTAGCCAAATCCCACTCAACTCGAAAAGTTGCCCTTGAATAGGTTGAGGAATGAGATCTTTGAACCATGCTGCAGAACTTCTGGCCCTCACTTGCATACGAGTGCACCCATGTTCATGGTAGCAGGTTTCTCTAAGACGAACCCAAGACCTCTAACATTACATGTTAAAGAAATTGTGAGTGATATAGGTCTGAAGTGAGTGGGGGATCCAACTAAATATGGAGAGGACAGAGAATGATGGAGAGACTCATGTAGAGTGTGATATCCAAGGACATACCCCCCCCCCCCACTCCCCACCACAATGACCTAGTAGCTGATGATATAGCCCAAGAATGAGCAAACTCAAATAGTGGAAGGGACACACCAACCTCAAGGCGAACTAGTACCTACCACTTGCATGTAACACTAGCTTCCAGGAAACTAGGAGTGAGTAAGAAAATAAAAGAAAGTACTATGAACCAACGAATAAACCTTCCTTGTCTACTTCCTTGACTACTAGCTTATGGTGGAATGTTCTTTACAAGATTAAGCCATCTGAACCACACACATCAAGAAAGAAATCGTTCCCAATATGACATAGAGCCAAACATGAAATAAGAGAAACAACTACCAAAATTAGTAGCTGGGGGTTGAGGGAAGAAATGACCAATTTCTTGGTGTTTCTATGTGCCTTCCCTAAGCTTGAAACTAACTAGACTTACGACCAAAATACTAGCCTATTCAACTGAGTTGGGAGAAAAATTATCCCACGAAATGGATTAAATAAATAAAATGCACCTTCCTCCATCAAAATCCCAATTATTTGTCCCTGTGTTAAAGATATGAAGTGTGAGACGGAGCAGGGAGCTCTTGTGATAATAATGCCCAGAAAACGATCTAAGCCACATGCTATTGCAATCCTACTATGTATGATAATCATTGAGTTCCTTTTTAATGCTTCCATATGCCGAGATAACCTATTTGAGCGGGAAATTTTTCTTAGGGGACGAATAATCCTCTATAAGCATACCAAGGGTCATCAAATTGCAGTTGTAGTAAGTGGTGGTTTCACCATATAAATTAGAGGACAATGGGATATGACGTTCCCTTGTGCCTCGTGCATTTATTGTTGAAACCTTTATGAGGGAAACCTCTACCATGTGGTTTGATAGAGAAACAACAACCCACCCCTTCTTTCTCAAACCAAGCTCCTTATTGAAGACATTAATATAATAATCTTTACCCTTAATACTTAACCTTAAATTATATTTCAAAGTCTAACTTTTATTAAAATCAAGTTATTATTTAGTATCTAGTAAAACATCTATTAAACTTTACCTTCATCATTAACACTTAACTTAAAATCTATTTCAAAATTGAAGATCCAAAAATCTCTTTACATAATACTATAAATTTACTTAGCATATTTCCTAGCCTTTTATCAATGATGTTAATAAAGATTGAACCTAAACTTCCATTATCTTTTAGAGTAAAAAATAAAAAAATGAAATTTCTAGTTGAATGTATCTAGTATTGTTTCAATGTATTTAATTAATATTTAGTGAGACCAAGGAATTACTTGATTTTGTTTAAAAGTTATAAAGATCATTAATGTTACAAATATTTAAAAACATATTTATTTTTTCACACTTTTAAAATGATAATTTTATGAGCTTTTGAAATTATTATTAAAATTTTGTAAACTCTAGATAGCGTTCTCTTAATTATATCATTGTTTTAATAAAATCCAAGATTTTATACAAAATACATAAACCCAAAATAATTCACTAACATAATTTAAGAGACTATATAAAAGTTTACTTTAATCTATATAATTTTAATGAGTTAACAAGTTATGAAGATTATTCACTTCACAAATATTTCAAGAGATTAAAAATATTTTTTACATTTGCATAAAGACATTTCTACAAGTTTATGGAATTATTGTTAGAAATCTATAAACCCTAGATAGTGTGCTCTAAGTTATTTCATGGTTCAATAAAATTTAATAATTTATATAGACACATAAAGCTAAAATTCATTAAAATAAATTAAGAGATGGAATAGAGGTTTACCTAAATCTACATGGTTTTAATTATTCCACAAGTTATGAAATATCATTAGTGTTACTAATATTTCAAGAATCATCTCTCACATTTTTTTATAGTTATTTCTAACAAGCTTATTAAATTATTTCTAAAACTCTATAAATGAGGGATGGTATGCTTTTAATTATGCCATAATTTGAATAAAATCTAAAAATTTCTATAAGTTACACAAACGTAAATTCACTTAAAAATAAATCCGATGAGGGATTAAAAAACCCCATTAATTTGTAACTAATAGTTATGCGAATTCTATTTCGAAATATTAATTTTTAATTGAAATGATTAAATGCATCAAGTTGAAGTTATAGATTTACCTAGTTAAACATAGGTTTACAAATATCATGATCATGTTATTTGTCTTGGGCTTTTTAAGGGATGGTGGTGTTATTGCTACCATGATTTCTTTGTTTTTCTAATTTACAAAATAAAAAAACAATAGATGTTAAAATAGATTCTAACAGTGGTGTTGTATCATATAGATTGATGTTCATTGAGGTGGATTGCTCTATTTCTTCTTAGAAATTTATATCTGGTCTTGTAGCTAGTCTTTAGATGACGTTTTTGAATCTTAAAACTACTTTCTAATCTTTCTACATAGTCTTCCTTATCTTCTTTGAGGCCTTCCTTGGAATCATTTGATTTCATAGTTTTCTTGTCTTCCTCAACTACTTTGGCCCAAATTCCTCGTTCTCTTCTCGTGTTGTGAATGTCAAGGATGGAGTATATGGGGAAGCATCGACTTCTATTCTTGGGCTAGAGTAGGGATGAGTTGATCTAACTCCTTTACTAGTTATTTTGTTTCTTCTTTCTTTATCCTACTTGTAAGTTTTTCTGTAGTCTCTATCGACAGGGGGGATCATTTTGCGGCTTCTCTTCTCCATGTGAGAAAATAGTTATTGTAGCACAAGGTTATTTTGAATTCAAAGTTGGTGCGACAAACTCTAGGGGTACTTTAATTATAAGGTGGTGCTCCTCCATAGCTCCATCCCACAATATTGTGGGTTTCCCCAATATCTTTTGGTACACCCTTCCTTTTTGTTCTTGGCATAGAGCACAAAAGTATGTTTTATTTCAAAGCAAGCCCTATATTGGAAGGTTATAGTTGAGAGGTTATGTCTACATATAATATTTTACTATTATCTTGATTTATGCCAAAAAGCTAAATTGTGGAATCTTGTATCCACGTTGATGTAAATGTTTGTAGTTATGTGCCTCCCTTACATTTCTAAATTCATAAAATGGATTTTTCCCAAAGCATTCTTGATCTCCTTTAGTCGGTCAAATCCCCAAAACTTTAAAGGAAGAATGAGAATTCTTACTTAGGTTAGAGTGGAGGAGAGTGAATCCTTGGATGGGTTGAAAGTTGGAGTACATGGATTCATGCATAAAATTTCTTTGCCCAATAATCTTGGGTCAAATTTGAAGAATAGGCTTCTTTTCAACAAATATGCTAAACTCTTTCACACAGGTAGATAAAGGCTTCTTCCTTTTTATTTTTTTTTCTTTCCTTGTTGTTGAGATCTAGCTATGTAGATCTAACAGTTTCGGTAAGAGGCCATTAAATTAATGGATGACCACATTATCCTCTAATAAAATTGACTTTCACATTGCATCTACTACCACTCGAATGATGGCGTTGGGGCTAGGGCTTCATTTTCCATTCTTACTTGGTCCATTTGAGTAGCTACCATCACATCCTGTTAGGTTTCTTTTTAGTTGTGTATATATGAAAGAGAGCCTTAGATTTATCATGGGAGGAGGCATAACACTAGATGGGTCAACAACAAGGGGTCATAAATGGTTTGCTGGTAGTGGCACCAACTAGATCTGTCTTGATTTGAGAGATGAGTTGGGAGGGGTTCATAGTCTTAACAATGTATCGAGAGGGCCTATAACTTTATGATGCATGAGAAGTAAATCACATTTTTTGTTGGGCGCAAGGAGGAGAACGATGACTCCACTAGATGGATGTAGCGCTTTGTGGTAGGTCTAATGAGGAGACCAGGGAGGCCATAACAATGATGACTTCAATACAGTAAACCCGTAGTAGCATGGCATGAAGATTTGGCTTTACCCTTCATCCTCCTAAACCCAAGTGATTAGGATATTTTTTCTAATAATATTGAAATTAATATTGATTTTTATAATTTGCATTTAATTTTAAACTAATAATTACGAATTAAATTTAAAATCCAAATTATAATAAAATTGATACCATTATTTATATTTGTCAAAATAAATATAAATTTTGTTAATTATTTCCTTAATAAATTTGTCCACTTAAATATAATATACATAAAAATAATAAATAGTTTAAAATATATTATAATATTATTGAAATAATAAATAAGTTGAAGTTTATCAATAATATTTACATTGGGAGGAATTTCTATTATGAGAAAGGGCTTCATGATATTTGTCTATAAAAATAATTAAACATTGTGATATGTTATTAGTTCATAAACCCATTTCTATTGTGTAATTGCATTGCATGATATAGTTCCTCAAACTTCACTGTCATGCTTTAAGGTTTAGTTAATGTTACTCTAAAATAAATCCAAGTCATTGATAATCTAATCCATCCAATTACATAAGAGAGCTAACTAAGAAAGAGATTACATTTACATTAAAAAAGTTTATTTAATATGACAATCAAAATAATCTAGATACAAAAGTCATGAATATTCTTGAGACGGTTTCAATTTTAATTTATTCATTTCTTTTTTGAATGAAATATAAAGAATTTAAATTTTGAAAATAATTTTATTTATTTATTATTTTTATTATAAATTATATAAAAGAAAAATAATACATTTTCATCTCAACTATTTTTTTAAAATAAAAATATACACATTAAACTTAAAAATATTATAATTATAAAAAAGAGTTTACATCTCTGTTTTATATCAACACAAGGTGAAATACTTGAAGAGTGTTAATCAAAGTCAACAATGAAATGAAGTTGAGAAAGTGAGCGATGTGTCTAGATTGGACCGGATCTTGTATGAATGTAGTAAATATTCCAAACATGTTCATGATCACATGAGGTTATCCGCAAGAAACAAAGAAGACTACAACCTAGTGCTCACATGATTCTGGTCATAGACATTTCGATAACCTACCCTCATGACGATGTTCGAGATATGATAATATAAAATATACATAATTTAAAATAATTTACCCTATCATTTTATCAATTGAGTTGGGGCTCGAGGAATAATTGCTAAGCTCGAAACCATGGAATTATATTTCCTTTCGAGAATTGTTAATAGATAGGTTTCACACAATCTTTGTGCGGTAATTTTGATTTTTTTAAAGAAATAACTTAACAGCAAATTAAAGTTTGGAAAAATTTCGACATCTAATTGTTATATTTAACGATAATGTAGTTATAAAAACAGTAATTTATTAATTTGGAAAAATGTTTTACAGAAATCTAAAGATGGTATAAAATGAATAGGGTAAACAATAAATTAAATTACAAATCTATAATTTTTTAATAAAAATTTATCACTATATGAATTATGAAGTTATAAGATTATTTCACATATGATATATTTTTTTTATTAAAATACGAATATGTTTACGCTGCTAGTGTATTGGGAGTTTTAAATAATGAATTTTGATATAATTAATTTGTTGTATAGAAAACTATGCAGTGTTCTTGAAAATATAAGACTTTGTTGTTATGTAACCTAATAGCTTTTTATTTTCACTACATGGGGTTAAGGCTCGAAATAAAGTTATAAGTGGGGAAGAATTGCCGTAAAATTATCACACGTTTGTAACTTCTTATAATTTTTATATTATATATTTTTTATAATTAATATAATCACATCATTGTTTGGTGATTTTAATCTAATTTCAAGTAACTCGCAGTTATGCGGGTGGGCACACAAGGCGCGTTCCGGGGTAGTATAAATCACTTGCTTGTAATTTTAATTTGAAATTTAATTCAAAATTAAAAATAATAGGGGTTGTAAATTTTTTTTCAAGGGGAATGGCAATTTTTTAATTATTGTTCTTCTTTTATGAGTAATATCATATATATAAGATTTATTTAAGGTATATATTAAAATATGTAATTGAGGGAAGAGGTATCGATGATGAAAAGAGGGATAGAGCGGAGTAAGGAAGGTTGAGCGAGGGTTTGGAAAACTTAGGGTTTTTCTCAGAGATTGCAGAGGCATCGGATCGGGAACGGCGACAAAAGTTTGCAGGGAGGTTATCGGGATAGCAAGGGAAAAACGTTGATCGGAATCAACTGGAGGTGGACTTAAGAAACGAGCCCGGACTGAAGACCGTCATGGAAGGGGTGAAAGGGAGGGGAGAGATCCCCTCCTACAAAAATATAGCGACAGGGGAATCAAGCGGACAAGGGATGCAGGAAAATACAGATATGAGGAGCAATGATACGCCAGTATTAGGAAATCGGTGGCAGACCAAACTTGGAGATAGATGCCTGCCCAGAGCCCAGAAGAAACCAAGGTATGTAATCCCCAATAATAAACTTGAAGACTACAGGAGTTACATGAGAGATCATGCCTTGATATGCAAGTTTGTAGGTTTTTGGCTGACAGAAAGGGACCTAGCTAAATGGATACAACAACGATGGAAGCCGAAAGGGCACATAGATCTTAAGCTAGGGGCAAAGGGTTTCTTCATAGTAATATTTGTAAATCTGGAAGATAAAGAAAGAACCTTCGAAGGTGGACCGTATTTTATGAACAATGTCGGATTATTCATGAGGCATTGGGAAGACAGATATAACCCAGACCACGAAAAAATGTTAGCAGCTCCCATCGGGGTAAGATTATTTGGATTGCCAACGGATTTGTGGGATCCTGACATATTGGAAGGTATCGGCAATACGGTGGGGACCTTCGTCAAAGTTGCAGAGTCCACAAAAAGAGGGAAGTACACATCTTATGCTAGGATCTGCATTTATATGAATATAGCTGAGCCATTGTCAGAATACATAGAGCTGGAATATCATGATGAACTCTGGCAACAACCATTGGACTACGAACACATTCCCTTTAGATGCAGGAGATGCCATGAATATGGGCACCTATTCAAACAATGCCCATTGAATAAAGAAGAGGAAACCACAAGAAAGAAGGAAGAGGAGCAAAAGGGGCCAAAAGAAAGGAATGAAGAAGAAACCGGCTTCCAGGAAGTTCAGAGAAAGAAAAGGTCAGGAAAGGATACATCAAGATAGCAACAATCTGTAAAACTAGTATCAACAGAATGTAACAACAAATTTCAATTTTTACAGGAGGAAGAGGAGGAAGCGGGGAAAGAAGAAACCACGGAGGAGCCTATGGAAATTACTAAGAACCTAGTCTAGAATAGCAAGGGGAGAGAAGAAACTGAGGACAGTATGGAAGTGACAATTGAACAAACCCACGGGGAGGTTGAAGCACAAAAGGATAACGGGAATGAGGAGGAAAGAATTATGAAAAGACTGCTTCAAGACTGGAAAAACCTAGATGAAAGGTTCATCCCGGAAAATCAAAAGAATTGTATAAAGAAACCTTTCAGAAATATAAGGAGAAGAAAGGAATCACTTCAGAAAGTCAGACAGAGTAGATAGGAAACAAGGGACTCCAAGGTCTGGGATTGGACAACACTGGCAAAGGGGGAAGGAAACAAGGTAGACGGACAATGAATGAGACCATACAAGCGGTGGGAGAGATTTTGGTTAATTCAGGCAGGGTTATACCTCTTTCAGAGGTATTCCATCAACCATCCAAAAATTTATAAGATGATAGTCACAAGATGGAACATAAGAGGCCTTAATAGCAAAGGCAAGCAGAGGTACCTGAAGGACAGGTTAAAGAAAGATAAGCCAAGCATTATGATAATTCAAGAAACGAAAATCAACTCCCAGCAATTAGAAGGGATGATTAAGAAGCATAAAATGCAATATGAGGTGATGGGTCAGGACGCAAATGGCACAGCAGGGGGCTTGGCTATTCTCTGGAACAATGAAGAAGTAATGTTTGAAAATTGGATAAGCATGCCCAGAATCTTATCAGGATTATTCAGATTGATAGGGTCAGAGGAGTGGATCCTCATTTATGGGGTCTATGGACTGCACATTCCAAGAGATCGAAGAAACTTCCTTAGTAGCTTGCAGTCCATAAGAAGGATCTTTCCTAGAACTCCATGGATAGTAGGGGGCGATTTTAATATGATAAGAACAATAGAGGAGAAAAGGGGAGGTATAAGGAGAGCGGACCAATATATGGAAGAGTTTGATGAGATGATTACAGAACAAAGGTTGGTTGACATCCCAACAATAAATGGCATCCATACTTGGAATAATCGAAGAGGGGGGAAAAATCAAATAGCCTCTAGACTAGACCGATTTCTTGTAGCAAAGCAGGTGCTGAACCGAGATGTTTATGTGGAAGCTAAGATAATGCCGGCTATGGGTTCTGATCACTGGCCGATCAGGCTGGAAATTGACATTAAAAAGAACTCCCTCAAAAAGCCTTTTAGATTCAAAGCTTTCTGGCTCAGGAATTCAGAGTTCTTATCCAAGATTGAGGAATGGTGGAATCAGAGCACTCAAAAAGGAAAGGGTAAGATGCATACCTTTCAATTAAAACTTAAAGGAACTTAAAAGGAAAATATGAATACGGAACAAGGAAGAGTTTGGAAACATAATCAAGGAAAAACAAAAACTAGAAAAAGAAATGGAAGAGATTCAACAACAAACCATCGAAGAAGGAAGAAATGAGGAAAGAAGCAGAAAATAATGAATTATTCTAAGCCAACTAGAGGAGCGAAGAAAACAGGAGGAAATCCTCTGGAGACAAAAATCTAGGATTAATTGGTTACGTGAAGGGGAAAGAAATACAAAGTTCTTTCACCAAGCTATGATTCAGCATAGGCAAAGAAACATGATTTTCTCTATCAAAAATGACGAAGGAGAGAGGATAATAGATCATGCAGGAATAGAGCAGACCTTGGTGGAGCATCACAGGGAAATCTTAACTGAACCGACAGTAGACAAGGAAGCGGCCATAGATCTCATAGGTAAGGAGATTCCGAGACTAATAATAGAAGAAAAAAACATGGCACTAATGAGGGCAACCACTTTAGAGGAAGTGGAGGAAATTGTAAGGAGCATGAAGAAAAACAAAGCGCCAGGGCCGGACGGATTTACAGTGAAGTTTTATCAAGCAGGATGGCACTTCCTTAGCCAAGAAATCCTGGAGGTAGTAGAGGAATCACGCATGAAACAAAAGGTATGGCCAGGCCTAAATTCTACTTTTCTTACTTTGATTCCTAAAAATGCTAACTCGGAAACTACCCATGGTTTCCGACCAATTGCACTATGTAATGTAATCTATAAAATAATTGCTACTCTGATAGATAAAAGATTAAAGCCCATCCTCCCCAGCATAATATCGCCTGAACAAACCGGTTTTGTGGAGGGTAGACAAATCCTTGATGGACTTGTAGTAACTCAGGAAACAATTCACTCTCTAAAACATAGAAACCGGAGATGTATGATGATTAAGCTGGATTTGTCAAAGGCGTATGATCACTTAAACTAGAAATATCTCAAAGTAATCCTTACAGCCTTCAGATTTAGTAGGAGATGGATTGACTGGTTGCAGGATATGATATCAACACCTTTTCTCTCCATCTTGTTAAATGGGGCACCCTCTTCTACTTTTAAAGCCACAAGAGGAATTCGGCAGGGGGACCCTATATCTCCCTTTCTATTTATAATGGCCGCGGAGGGCTTGGGATTGTACTTCAAAAAAGCCCTAAGAGAAAAAAAAATTAAAGGATTAAGGTTATGGGATGATAACTTACCCATTACCCATCAACAGTTTGTGGACGACATTATGCTCTTCGGTGAAGTCTCAATAAAGGAAGTTAGGGGGGTAAAAAGCATCCTGGACCTATTTGTGGAGGCATCAGGTATGGAAATAAACAAAGAAAAATCATGCACTTTCATCTTCAACACTCCGGACACAATTAAAACTCATTTAATAAGGATGTTAGGATTCAAGCAGGGGGAACTTCCTACAAAATATTTGGGAAACCAACTAGACATAAACCCTACAAGAATGGCAAATTGGTAGCAAGTCATTGAGAAGATCAAGAACATATTGGCAAGTTTGTCTTTCAGGGCGCTAAATATAGCTGGGAGGTTGATTCTTTTGAGATTAGTTCTTCAAGCGATTCCAATTTATCCTCTATCTATCATGGCCGCTCCCAAAGGAGTATGCAACAAAATGAAGGAAATCTTTGGCAAATTTATCTGGAGTGGCCCAAAACAACAGAAAAAATGGGCTCTGGTGTCTTGTAAAAACTTGACAAAGAGAGAGGAAGAAGGAGGATTGGGGCTTAGGGACCCGGAAATCCTGAACAAGGTGTTAGGGGTGAAGTTGTGGTAGAGGTGGATGAGAAGAGGAAGTGATTTATGGAAGAGATTCTGGACTCGAAAATATAATATGCCCACAACTGCTGAGGGTATCTTGAGACTGGAAGAAACCCCTAGAGGATCCGCCATTTGGGAATTGGCTAGTCAGAACATACACATAGTAAACGACTACGCCTTCTGGGAAATAAGAGGAGGAGGAACAACTAGATTTTGGGAAGAGGAATGGCAGCAAAGAAACAAATTAGCTAGTATACAGAGTCTTCAGGGTATACATGATGAGGCCGTCAGAGAGGGACGGGAACTTGTAAAGGATTATTGGATAGAAGGGGAGACAAATGGAATTTGGCGAAAATGGAGAAACCCTGAAGAATGGAATGAGAATATGGATCAGGAGCAACGAAGAACATACATAAAAGAACTGGAATCAAGGAAAATAAAAGCAAGACAGGGGCCGGACATTCTCAGATGGGGAAAGTCCACAAGAGGAACCTACTCAGTAAAGGAAGCCTATTATTTAGCAACCTATCAAGAAAGGGAGGAAGAAGCATTGGACTGGAAGGAAATATGGAAGAGTAAGTGGTGGCCAAAGATAGGGATATTTGCCTGGCTTGTAGGAAAAGAAAGGATCTTAACTTGGGACAAAATTCAAAGAAAAGGCTTCTCGGGCCCATCCAGATGTAGCATGTGTAGGATGGAGTCAGAGACCCAGGAACACATTTTGAATTCATGCCCATTCGCTCGACACCAGTGGGGAGAGATCAGGAACCTATTTGGCAAATCCAACAGGGACCCTAGTGACATCATAAAAACTTTATTTCTCTGGGGCCAGGGACAATTCTCCTGCAAGGTTGTAAGGAGAATATGGAATTTAGCTATAGGTTTTGTCATATGGCATTTGTGGAAGGAAAGAAATCGCAGGATCTTCATGGATAAATCTAACACCAAGGAGAAGGTATGGAAAGGAATTCAGAATGAAATCAGAGAAACTGTCCTGGCAGAGATCTGGGAGGAGGATGACTGGAAAACTGACCCTGCAGAAGAAAGTATCCTAAGGAAATTAAACCTGAAATACAGCATGATATATCCTAATAAAGGAACAAGACTACAAACTTAGAAGCAGAGTCCGGACCAGTTTAGATACCCAAGAAAATAGTTCATTACATTTAATTTTGACGGGGCCTTAAAAGGGAACCCAGGGCCCACTGGCTTTGGGGGAATATTTAGAGACTATAAAAACGAAACAAGATGGGTCTATGCGGAAGGAGGAGGAGAAATGACAAATAATGAAGTGGAATTATGGGCTGTATACCAAGGATTAAGGATAGCAGTAAGAAATGGCTATATGAACCTGGAAATAAAGGGTGACTCAGAGATTACAGTTGAAATGCTACAAAAACTTAATAACGGAAAATAATGGGAGCAAGTCGCTAGAAGCTGGAGGACAGCGGGGATTGTACAGGATTTGGGAGAAATCCTTCGAAGAATAGACTACAAGATCTTTAGTCATGTCAGACGAAAAGGGAATAAGGCGGTAGATTATTTAGCTAACAGGGGATGTTCAGAACATATGGAAAGGACTGACAGCAGCTGGATAGAAATAAGGGACAAGGCGGGGTGGGAAGAGTTAACTGTTATAATCAATCAATATCATAATGAATCTACAAGCCAATAATGTAGACATGAAGAGATCCTTGATCGGGGTGAGAAGGACGGAATATCAGGTAATAAGAATAGGGAAAGGGAGGAACGATGACAAGGCAAAGAAGGTAAGGTTAATGATGGCGGTTAATAGGACGAGTCGAGGTAGGTACGTAATCCCGAGAAAAGGCGGCGAGGTCGTAATGACGATCGGAGGTGATGGAATTAAGACAAAGGCAAATGAAGGGAGGTATGATGGTGCAGAAGGGAGGCGAGGAGAGGTGGGATATCATGTGAAAGGCAGGTGGCAGGAGGAACGAGCGAGGGGTAATGAAGATCAGTTGCAGAGGAATGATAACGAGGAAGGTAAGAAAACCGAGGCGAGGCAAGTGATTCATGTAATTACAAAGAGCGTGGCAAGGGGAGGAACGACAAGGAAACCAAGCATAATTAAAGGAGAGCAGAGAGAACGGAGAGGGGAGACAGACAGCAGGAAGGGAAGAATTTAGATGGTGACCAGGAGAAGAATGTGCGGGGAGGCGGAGGAAGAGGCTGGAGGTCGTCGTAGCCCGGGGAAGAAAGGGAAGGACCCTGTGGCAGGCGATGACGAATTTTGTTATCAGTCAGTCCAAACAGACTCGGATGATGACGTTGAAATGTTTGACTCCGACCCGGAAGGACCTGAGCAGCAGAAAAAGAAGGCACGGAAGGAAGAGGGAGCAACAGAAGGTGAAGAGCCGGAAGCAGGGGAGCAGGGTGGTAGGCGAAAGGCGGGGCAGGATGACGAGGGTGAACTTGGTAGCACCTCGGGCGTGAAGGGTAGGGGACGCAGAGGCTGCTACAGGGGGAGAGGAAGATCAGGTAGAGGGCGAGGGCGCTATGGCAGGGGAAGAGGAAGACTGGGGGGGAGACAGGAGGCGTCTACAGCCAGGAAGTATCGAAGATCATTGGAGAAGAGGATACAGTATGCTGAGCAAGCATATTGTGAAAATACCAATAAGGATATTAGAAGAATCATCCAGCCCCTGGAGTAGGAAGCAACACATGCTCAATCTGGCTCTGAGATGGACGATTGGGAATATTTACTTCCTGATCTAGGAAACATGAGAGGGCGTATGACATTGTATAAACAGACATTACATGTTTATTGGGTGATGAAGAGTTTGTTGGCCAAAGCCATGGAGCAAGTGGCTGTTGAAATGGCTGAGCTATCTCAGGGAATTCCAAACCTGAGAAGAGAGCTGAAAAACATTCAGATTACAATGATGATGCAAGATAAGAAGCTTGATGAAATTCAGCAGCTGATTGAGAAGAGCAACATGGGCACAAAGGAAGAGGCTGGTCAGAAGAAAACTGAGGGAAACAACTAAGGATTCGGGTACGAGAGATGCAATTTTGTTGAGGATCATAGATATTTTTTGTTACAGTAGAAAGATAGCTCTAGTACCTTTTTTATTTTACTATGAATAGGAGAAAATGTAATAGTTTACAGGAATGTTTGGCTTATTTAGCATGGACAAGTAGAATTAAAATTTTTGTTTTCTGGATGGATGTCAAGAACCTAAGGTGGCCAACAGACCTGGTTTCCCCTCGGGGTGGGTTGAGGCCACCAGAATTATGTAATGGTTTTAACCCGAAGTAATATAATAGAATGGACTCTCCTCTGCTTACAAAAAAAAAATATGTAGTTGAGAAAAAAATTATGGCTAAAACATTTTAATGAATAAGGTAGATATGTGATTTTTTTTTTTTCAATACAAAATTGAAGTGTAATATATTAAGAATCAACATAGATTCATTTTAAATTTTAGATAATTTATTATGCATAAAGAGGAATTAAAATTTGAGGAAATGTTTGTATTTTTAGGGATTCAATCCCTTTATGTCTATGGTAGTTAAAAGATTTGAATAATATATTTTCAAATATGAGGGAGATGTATAATTCCTTGTGGGCTTAACATGGAGTTGAGAAATAACGTATTAAAGCAAATAAGAAGTCAGATGAATCATAAATTGAGTAGAGATATACACCACCAAGAATTTGGTCTGTCTAATCTAAAGTTAAGATGAAAAATAAATGTGACACATCTCCTTCTCTAATTTGTTTTTCTTAAAATAATGACCTTGGTGTGGGTTATAAATCAATGGGCATCTTATCCAAAGTGCACCACATTGTAACCAAACTTCCAAATTATGTTGGAGTGGTGTCACGACCTCAATACAGTGTTGATACTACTTTAAACATTCAATATATATATATATATATATATATATATTCATGCATAATGTATATGTGTAAGTATGTGTATGAGCATAGGGGCCCTGCCATTTTTATGTAGATTTCACTTAGTGGTGGTCGTAGGTATCAATTACAATTTGGGAGCCTATTACTTATTGATGAGGTTATGTTACCCCACTTGGGTGTTTTCCTTGTTGTTTGCCCAACCACTTCATGAATTGTCATGTTTATTTCAGAGGGTTGCTACACCACCTAATGAGAGTTTCTTGTTTTCATCCACGTTGGTATTCCAACCCTACATGCTTGCCTTCGACCAAGGTCCACCATGACATGGACCATAGTTTAAGTATTACATAGCTTTTGATATAACACTTGGGTTTAAGTCTTTCCACTTGGCTTCTTATTCACATGACTAGTCGTGGGGAGGACCTTCAGATAATGAATTGACGACAATCCCCTTTTATATACTGACCCAAAACTTATATTGTTTTAATTTCAATCCAATTGATATCAACCTAGAGGTTTGGACAAGGAATTTGGTACATGGATGGAGAATTGGGTTCCTCAACAAGCAGGTTGAGGGTTCAGACACTCACTAGGGAGTTATGGTTCAGAGGTTTTGTATTGTCATCATTCTATTCCTCTTTCCTCTCAGCTTTGTGTGTTTTTTTAGCTTTGTAACATCTGCCTATGATTTGGTGATACCTTATGGAACTATAGCCCATCTTTCTTCCTTCGGATCTACATATTTTTTCTAGTTTTGTGACTTATGTTTTACATACCTTATAGATTTGTGTCATGTCTTTCTTTCCTTTGACTTTGTGTATTTTATTGGGTATTATGACTTATGCCTACAATATTTTCTTCTCTTCCCCTTCCCTTTTGCATTCCTAGTTCTAAGAGTCGAGAATCGAGATTACCCTTCCTATATTCATGAAATACATGTCCTAATAAAATTTTCTTGCATTGTAGGGAGATTAAGGAGAGGGAATGCTATTACAGGAAACACTTTTTATTTGTGAATCAGTTAGGTTTTACTCATTATTTACCCTTTTTTTTTTTTTTTTTTTTTTTAATGTGCTAATCATTCTTGGTGTGGTCTATGTAGGAGGGTTGTTAATTGGCAGTGGGAGCCTATCAACACTACTCAATAGGTGGAGGGAAAGAGGTAAGCCATCATGTGGACCTGTTACCAAATGTTTTCCTCTCGGCACAATGATGAGAGGATAACCACTTCATTTACCTTTCTTGGTTGTTGCAGGCACTTCTTGGATGATTTCTATTCCAATCATCTATATTTTATTTCTTTTTGAGGGTGTCTGGTTTCACTGAAACATAGTGGTTCTAATATGATGCTAGGAGAGGGTACCAACCATAGGAACACCATTATACATATTTTTTATTTTATTAAATTTCTCTCTTTGATAATGGAAGACTTTATGAAGTTTTAGAAGACACTTTATGATTATTAATTATTTGATCCACTATGATCCCTTTTCACAGTGGATGGGGTAGGGTTGAAATTCCATGACCCCAAACTCCATAATGTTCTAACCTTATTTTGTTAATGTGGTATAAAGGAAAATAAGCCAACAGTTTAAACCAACCAACCATGCCGACAATTAATCATCCTTGTTCAAATATAATTTATTAAATAAGTTCCAAACTCAATTGAATTGTATTCTGCAAGGGATATGACAAGTTGCCAGAAGTTGTACAATTTGGAAGTGATTGAAGAGGGTGGGTGCAGAGACACGAAGGTAGGCTAGGATTTGTAGGCTCTAGAGATTATATGATGAACATGTGGTGCTGCTTAGCCTAGGAGACTCATGAGAATTGAAGAGCCAGAGAGAGTCATGATATGTCTGTGATTGAAATCAATACTTGCACAATTCTAGCTCAATGGTTTTATGATTGATGCCCCACCAAAAAGAAATATATGGCTTTCTTGAGAAACTGTATGGTGGTTAACAGCGTCAGGATAGGGCATGAAAACTACTGGGAAGCACTAATATTGATACATGCATCGCCTCTGGCCAATGGATTCCAAAGATGAAGACAAGGCTTACCTTGCATGCATTGTTGGATCCTCTCATGTTAATTAGATGAGAGAATGATTTGGAAAATTTATTGGGTTTTTGCGAGGAAAAAAAATACTAAGTGGGTAAATTAACATTACTTCAAATATGTAAAATGGCATTAAATTGGTAAAAATCTAAATTTTTTCTCAATCTTAAAGATCAATTTTTGTTGCATAGTACATACACCAATATGATAAATTCAGACAAGTTGGTCAATATTTGAATAAGGATTCAAATCTACAATGACGAGAATAATAAGTAAAGCTGAGGATTGGGTTCCAATCTTGGGCACTACAAGGGCTTGTCACAATCAATATTTACACAGTGGATTTATATTCCCTTGTCAAAAATATGCTGGGAAAAGTCTTATTCGACTGCAACGAAAGTAGATATGATCTCCTCCTTCATGTGAAGGAGTTCCATCTACTTTATCAAATTATGGATGGTAAAATGTAGCAAATGGAAACAACCTTGCTTCTTTACATAGAACCGACACCTCCTGGCCACCCTATGCCCCCTGTTCCAAGTGTTTAATTACATGGAATTCTCTTGGCACAAAGCCACTAGTAGTAAGCTCATAAATACTAATGGTCTTTACTTTTTATGTTTTCAATCCTTATGCTTATTTTCTATTTATGGCTTTCATGACCATCCTTTGTGTATTTTGTAATGATGAGCTTGGCCACTACCAACTGAAATTGTGGTTTTTGGAACACTATGGTTTGAACCGTAACCAATTTTTTTAGTTGGCATAATATAAGTTTGTGAATTTACAAAAATAAAATAAAATTATACATTGTAGTTTGACTCTTCTTTGGTTTTTTTCTAATTAATTTTATTTTCCATAAAGATTTGCTGGAACTCAAAGTTTAAGTTATGAAATTTGTCTCATCTAAGGGATTTTAGGGCTCTAACTCCATTTATTCATTCAAAAACACAATTTAAATAACAACAAAACATGATCTCACCCCAAAATTACAACATGAAGTTCTAACTCAAAAACTAAAACATACCGTTCTATTTTTATATATTAAGTTGATATAAAACCATTTATTTAAAATAGATATTGAATTATAATATTTTATTATGGTACAATTTAAAAAATATATTATGGGTAAAACATTTTAGTAAATAAGGTAAATGTGTAATTACTTTAGAGTTGACACCTGATATATTAGGAATCAACATAGATTTATTTTAAATTCTGAACTATCTTGTACAAAGAGGGACTACAATTTGAATAAACATCTATTTATTTTAAATTCTAGATCTATCCTATATCAAGAGGGATCACAATTTCTCGAAATGTTTGCACCTTTAAAGATATGAATTCTCTCGGCATACAGTAGTTAAAAATATTTCAGTGGCATATTCCCCAATATAAAGAAGTTATAAATCCTTTTCTTATGTTGAGAGCCACACTTCAACTTGTAATATATGCCTACTATGCTATGTAAACATTTTGGTGGTTTTTTGGTTTAGACAACCCAAAAATAGATATACCAAAAATATCGAATCAATTCAAATGAAAACCTTTTTTAAGATAATAAATTTTTTTGATTCCTCTCAACTCTTAGTAAATCCAAACTTAAATAATTAAAAATAAAATAAAATTAACTAATAACATATTAAAAATCAACTTAAAAGTTAAAAACAAAAATTAAATAAAACTTTAATCTAAAATTTCAATTAAAACATTTCCCATATATATATAAACTAATAGAAAAATTGCACCTTGATGCTTACATCGTATCAATATAAAGGAGATTGTAGAATTGAGGCTTCTGTGATCCATTGTATTTGTAAAAAGAGCTTCTGCGTAAATCACATAAAAAGATCATTGTCGACGCGTTTCGAACCAACCAGTGTGGTTCATCGTCAGGACAAGTTGAAGAAACAGATCTGGCCTAGCAAGTTAAATAGACTG
>APFE030721633.1:0-17034 GCA_000404065.3 Pinus taeda | reverse complement strand
AGTTATTGTAGGTTCTTTTCATGATCCCAGTCATACTTCTTTGTTTTTGAGCTTCTCTAGTCATGATTGTCTTATAGGAAACACATTGAGCTGCTTTGTGACCAAAGTTATGACGAGAGAATCATTGGTCATTGAAGAAACTCCTGCGATTATCAAATCTACCAACCAAACGATTGTAATTTCTACTGTCATCCATTCTTGAGGTAGATTGAGAAGATTTTACCTGTGGCTAATTGTAGCTTCTGTTCATCCTTAAGGTGGATTGCCCCTGATTTACCTGGTAGTCTCTGTTCATTCTTGAGGTAATTGTCCCTGATTTACCTAGTGATCTCCATTGGGCCTTTTCTCACTCCTCCTTGCTGCATCAAGATAACTTTTGGAGGTGGATGGTTTCTGCGCTTGAGATGTTTCTTCTTATATCCCAGACCTGTCTTGATTAAGGGAGAACGTTGCACATTGATAATCTCATCTATTGTTTTAGATACTTTAACAAATCTAAGATTAAGAGCTTTTTTTTTCTCAATCTCTTTTCTAAGTCCCACAATTTCACATTCTAACTTTTCATGATGTTTTTCCCTTTCAGCCAGTTTAAATTGTAGAGTATCAATAATCATATTTTTCTCTTCTAAACAAATTTTGAGTTTAGAAATCTCTTCATAAAGACCATCTTCATCTATAGCATCCATGAAATCATCATCTTCAAAAGCCATTAAAAGTTTATAATTATTACCTCGTTCATCTTCATCACTATTTGAGAGTCCATCACTATCTTCATGAGTGTAGTAGCTTTTCTTACTTACATTCTGTTTCTTATTCCATCTAATAGGTTCCTTACCTTTGTCAAGCTTGTCTTTCTGAGGACACTTGGCAACATAGTGACCGACTCTTCGACAAGCAAAGCATTTGATGGGTAACTTACCTCTGAATATTCCAGCACCCCGTTGAAGGTTCTTGATAAAATTTGATTCTTCCTCTTCTTCTGACATATGTCCTGACTGATAGTAATCTCCTTTGCCTGAAGCCTTGAATGCAGCTTCTCTCCTGTCTGAAGGTCCTCCTTTCCTCATTTCGTAAGTGGTTAGAATTCCGTGTAGCTGTGACATGGTAATTTTCCTGTAGATTCTCCTTTTCTTCTATTGCAGAAACTTTTGATTCAAACTTAGGAGACAAAGATCTTAGAACCTTCTCAACCACAACCGCCTATTTTATTTCTTCACCCAAGCTTTTCATACAATTAACAATCTCATCTATTCATAGGAAATAGTTAGCCACACTTTCATCATTGTACATTCTGAGATTTTCATACTGAATTCTAAGGTTTTGAAGTTTTGCTCGTTTTACCTGTTCATCTCCTTCATAGCTCAGAATGGTCTTGTCCCATATTTCTTTTTTGGTTTTATACTGCATAACCTTGACAAATTATGATTGAGATAGACATCCTAATAGAGTATTGACAGCCTTTGCATTTGTTTCAAACTGCTTCTTCTCAGCCGAATCTGTGGGAGTTGCTGATGGAAAAGTGTACCCTATATCTATGATATCCGAGACTTCTGTACTAAGAGATTGAAGATAGGCAGTGACTCTTACCTTCCAATAGACGAAATTGATCCCATCAAAAATTGGTGGCCTGATCGATGCTTCTCTCTCATAGTTGCTCATGATGATAGATCTTCCTTCAAGCGATCAAGCTTCTTCTTAAGGACCTGCTCTAATACCAATTGTTGGAAATAATACTGAGAGGGGGGGGGGGTGAATCAGTATTATCAAATTCTTATCAATTTATACAAATATTTTCAGATCTGACAATTGAAACTTGCATATACCTTCCAAACTTATAATTTAATTTATTCTAGAGATGTTTGTCATTAATTTGTATGTGAGAACCATAGAATAATGAGTAGGAACACAAAATAGACATTCACACCAAGGAACACAAGATGTAAGGTGGAAACGCAATGTGGGTGAAAACCACCTGCTGCAATATGTCTCTATCTTCTTTCAATTAGAAACTTCTTCTTACAATGATTTTGTACTGGTGCATTCTTTTACCAGTACACAGGCTGCAACCTGCAGAGAGCTACAACCCTCTCTCATTTTCCAGCTTCTTCTAGAGGGGAGATACAACCCCCTTAGCTCTTGTACTATCTGAAATACTAGTACGTAGATGCTGACCTACAGAAGGATACTACCTTCTCTTTCCTTCCAGGGACCACGTTTCATCAATTTTCAAACTGGATCCAAAACATCAAGTACATGTGCATCACCCAATCTCCTTTAAACAAATAACTTCTCAGAATGCAGTAACCAGAAAATAACACCAGTAACCAGACACCAATTTAAACCCAGATATCTGTAGAAACAAGTAAAAGACAGCTAAAATATATTTCAAGAAAGGTCCACAACTTCATCGAAGGAAACCTGCAGATATCTGCACTTTTGCCATGACGAGTCTGCGCAACTCCGCACCTGCTTCTTCTCTGGTTCTACGCACCTTCGCAGTGCGCCGTTGTCACTCCTACGCACCTCCGGATTTAGACAGTTTATCACTTCTCAAACATACCCCAGATTGTCGAAATCACAGATCTGTTCATGCATCAAAGTGGTCCCAACTCTTCAGTAGATCTGACTTATAATGCTCTGGTTTCTCCTTGATTCAAATTCAACTATGTCTAACCAACTGATTATCAGAAATTCAGATCTTGCTCTTCTTAAGATTTTCAACACTTGTGATTAGCCAAATGATCTCCTTTCCTTTTTATAGGCTAGGCCTCACTCAAAACCATGGACCAAAACCATTGAGAAACAATACCACGGAACCAATACTTGGGTTTAATTATTTTGGATGCAATACCATGAACCAAAACCATAGGATCAAAAACTGTCGGACTAATAACATGAACCAACCATAAGATTTCCCATGTGTGTGCGCTTTTCTCTGCATGAAAGTGCGTGAACTTTTCTTTGCATGAAAGTGCGTGAACTTTTCTCTGCATGAAAGTGCGTGAATTTTTCTCTGCATGAAAGTGTGTGAACTTTTCTTTGCATGAAAGGAACTTTTTTTACATGAAAGTGCGTGAACTTTGCTGTACTATAATTTATCATCTAAGATGAGTGGGTTGCCATCAAGTACAACATATGTATCATAATGCCAACAGTAATGTGACTATCGTTTTTAGTAATGAAGATGAAATAGTTTTTGAGCCAACACCGATCTCTTTCAAAGGGCTGATGCTCTTAGGTTAGGGCCAAACCCAAGTTGTCCAACACCTCTTACTGTGTACTTACATGCTTTTTCTTTAGTTCATGAATTAATTTCTGTTACATAGATTCATTTTACTTTGTTAGATTAGGTTGCTTTTGATGGTTTGCATAGTTGTTTTGTGTTTCAGTTGCTGAAGTAAGTTACTGCATTGAGAAAATAAGATTCAAAAAGGCCAACAATAGGCCCTGTTCTCTTTTCTCCCTTCCTGGGACTATGATTTGAGGTCAAGGCACTTCTGCTGCCACCAAAAACACAGTTTTTGCTCTTCCATGCAACTACTAGTGTGATAACTTGATTTGGAAAGATTGATATATTGGTTCAAATTCAGTTGCCTAGACCATTTCCTGTTCTTTTACCATATATCTCTCCACATTCTTTTCTATTCACAGGTTATTGTTCAGCATTTGCTGTTTCTAGGTCAAGAATTAGGTTAACGAGTGATATTTTTGTTTTCATAGTACAACTAGTTTTTTCCCGCTCAATTTTGATAAGTAAATGTGCAGATCTCTTGTAGGACATCTCAACTCACCATACATCCATAAAACAGCTAACACTATCTCACTTCTCATAGATTTCCCAAGTCATTCACAACATTTCGCCAATCTGCCCTAATTTCTGCTTTTTTTCTCCATAAGCTTCTTTCTTGCCATTTGAACAAATCCAACCATCACGTTCGTTCTTGATCTTCCTTGACAAGTTCTAGACACTTCAACACATTCATCTAGCCTTTAGTTCCCCTTTCCCATAATTTTTCCACCTTCAAAACTCCAAAAATAATGCTCGGCTCCTCCTGTAGATCCTCCTGTAGATCCCCTGCAGCCTCCTGTAGAATTTCCTATGAGTGATTTTTTGAAGTCCGATTGCTATGGAAGTCTTCAGAAGGGTACTAGGGGCTTCTGGGGACCTCTCCAAACCTTCCTCCACCTCTTCAAAAGCCAACTTCATCTTCCTTCACCACCAAACCTCTGCACAATCACAATTAGATAAATCACAAGCATAATAATTTCACATAAAAACACTCAAAAGCACAAAAAGATGTTTTCTTCTCATTTATTTTCATAAGTAGCTTGAATAAATGAAATTTACCTTTTCAGTAGTCAATAGCACTCATTTCATCAGTTTTCATCTCTTTTCCTGTAAAAGTAGAGTTAGTAGGTAAATTAGAGTTTGCTAGGGTTTGCGTTACATTTCAGTTTTCCTTCTCTTTCTGTAAGTAGAATAGTCCTTGTAGAGTTAGCTTTCTTCCATCATAGTTAAAAGCTTCTTATGAGAATCCATAGAAGTTTGCTTAAGCTCCTAGTGATCTTGCGCCAACTGACCAAGTGACAGCCTACAGTAAGAGCTAGTACTTGTGCATACAGCACCGTCGCTTCCAAGTTTGTTACGAACTACCGGGTTGATAAAAGTAAAGAAGGAAGCCCCAAGAGTTACAACATTATTGTTGCAATACTGGTGCTCACCAATATAGATAGCTGGTTGGGAGTCTAATCTACTTGACTACAACAGGTCTGATTTGGCTTATGTAGTTAGTTCAATGAGCCAATTTATGTCAAAGCCCCTTGAGAGCCATTGGGTTGTAGCAAAAGGTGTTTTGAGGTATATCCAGGGAACCTTAGATTTTGGTATTATTCATATTGATTCGTGTGATGTTAGATTGACAAGTTTTTCAGACTCCGATTGGGATGGAAATGTAGATGACAGACGATCCATGTCAGGCTATGCATTCAGCATTGGATCTGGGGTGATTACATGGAGCAACAAAAAGCAGAACACAGTATCCTTGTCTTCTGTAGAAGTTGAATATCAAGCTATGTGTCCAACAACATGTGAAGTAGCTTGGTTGAGGAGACTTCTCCTTGAGGCTGGAGAAGAACAGAAGGTTGCAACAATGATCAAATGTGACAACCAGAGCTCCATCAAACTTGCAAACAACCCATTATTCTATAAGAACACAAAGCATATCGATACACAGTTTCATTTTGTCAGGGAGAAAGTTCAGTCGAAAGAAATTCATATTGAATATTGTAATATTTGTGACAATGCTGCTAATATTTTTACCAAACCTCTTGGTAGAATCAAATTTGAGCTGTTTAGGGAAGTTTTAGGCATATTTGTGAATCCATTTCTCCATTAAGAGGGAGTGTTGAGATTAACGTAGAACTGGCTTAATAGAGTAATAATTCAAACTGAAACCTAGTTTAGGATTTTGTTCCTGTTTTCTAGGAGTCTATTCAACTCCCCTAAATCTGTATATATTATGTATATCTATCATGTAATCAATTGTAAGCCAGAGCGTGTTCAACAGAGAGAGTCTTACGGGTGGTGACATATAAGCTACTCAAGTGATTTAATAAAGTTTGATTCGTATTTTTACTTTTTTCACATGGATGGTATTTGAAACCCGCATGGAAGGAGTCATCTACTGAGGTGGAGGAGGTGGAGGAATTGTTCGGAAGGCCAAAAGTGGTCAAAATCCAGGTAAAAAAAATTCAAAAAATATTGTAGAAGCAGTGTTTGAATCATGTTTTTTATGGTGGAAATGGATTCAGCATAATCAAAAACTTTTAAGGCACCTAAAATTACGAATTTTGATAGCTTTAACTTGGATTTACAAGAATCTTTGCAATTTTTTTTCAAAATATGGCCAGAATTTTCATAACTTTCATAATAAAAAAGTATAATTTTTAGACTATGACCATGTGAAATGGTAAAAGACTGTGATCATTGGGAGCAGGTACAATTCCCATACTACATGAATTTTTTTTTATTTTTTCTTGGACAATGATATGCCTGATAGACTTGGCCTGTGTATCCCATAGAAGTAGATGAGGTTTCTGGCTTTTCTGTCTCGGAAAATTGAATAAGAGGGCAATCTCCTCTTACTATTCTCAAACTCACTTTCTTTTTCAAATTCAACATTCCTTTAGTTCATAGTCTACTTAAATATCGTTTTTCAACACCACATATGGTAGCGCTGACTCTACTGTAGTGTATTGCATTTTTGAGTGTATTGACTAACAAACTCTATAGGATTTGGGCTTTTTTAGATGAGTGAGGGTTGAATGATTTTAGAGGCCACCACTCATAAGTTCTCTTCAATGACCCATTATAAAAATGTTCACAAGAGATGACGCTAACCGCTATCGTTGTTCATCTTGTGTTGTTCTGTGCCACCATATCATTGGTGGGGATGGCTTTAGTTGTTACATGGGAGAACATTTGGAGGTCATGCCATGATCATATGGCCACCAGATGGGCTAATAATGGCATGAACGATAAATCCATAAAAGAGCTCTTTTGTCTCATTTATGGAAAATCTATTATGCCACAGCTTGCAATGGAGTGTGTTATTTGCTTGATAGAATTTGTGGGAGGAGAAGATGTGAGAGTGTTGCCGAGCTGCAACCGTGGCTTCCAAATGGCTTGTCTAGACAAATGGCTTTGTTCTCACTCTTCTTGCCCTACTTTTAGACATTTTCCTCATTTTGGCTCTAAAGATGGGGCAAACCACATCCAACCCACCAAATTATGTGTTCAGGAAGTGCAGAAGAATCAATCGAGAGATTCTCAGGAGTGTGGCACAATCATCGACTTAAATTTTGGGGTTAATCGATAGATCTGTGATTGACCAGATTATACTCAAAGCGCACTTGTGTTCGAGTGTACCACGAAAGAAAACGATAGCATTGTTGCACACAGTTTGGAAGCATGTCAGCCTCTGGGTACCAAAATTATAAGGCTAATTCTCATCAAATTTCATTGAAATTGATGTAATTATGATGTCAAGTGATAGTAAAATAAGACAAAATATCTAGAGACGAACTTGGAATTTAAAATACTTCATCCATGTCAAAAGAAAATGATGATTACATTGACTCTTTTTCAAGGTAATATGGAAATTTTAGGAAAGATTTCAACAATTTGAGTGACTGGAGTTCTACTAATTATGATAATTGTACTTTAACGATAAATGAAAAACAAGTGAAATTACATAATATGACATACCTGAATTGTCAATTTCATCTCAAATAGTATAAATTGTGGTTACTGAATAGAGAATCAAATGACCACCAAATTGTGTCCTTGTCATTTTTCAACAAATTGACAATGTTTTCTCTCATATTATGGAAAAGCAAAATTTTATAAGTGAACAATGTAAACTTTGAAACGGGAACTGATAATGTTACCCGTTTCATAGAGATAGCAAAAAAATGACCCGATTTTCAAAAGTGGTGATGCAGAATACACATGTTTTTTTTAGAACATGGTTTTTGGAACTTTAATTTTTTTTCATGTTCAAGGATGAAATCAAGTTTTAGAATGGTAGTGATTTTCATGCTGATTTTAAAAAGTGAGTATTTTGCATCACAAATTTTTTTTAAAAGATCTATTTTTTAACTTTTCATTTTCTAGTGTGTGAAATGTGAAAAATTATTTTCTAAATTTAATAGTTTTTGAAGTCATCATCTTATTCATATTTTCTTGTTCTCTATCTTATTTTTTTTTTTTAGGGGGGGTTTTATTGTTTTGTGTTTTTATATTAGAAAGTCGATAGTTTGAATTTTAGATAATCTACATATTTATACATCCTTAATTAATTTTTCAATCCACATGAAATAATTGTTTCTAAAAAACAACATTTTTTAATAATGGACATAAAAATAACCATTTTTAACATAAATATAACAAAAAAACTAAACATTTTGATAATTTTTTTCTAGATTTAACATGTCAAAATCACAATTTTTATACAAAAATATTAACTAAAAATGGTCAAATAATAGTTTTTTTTTTTTATGAATTTCATGTCAAAAAATAATAATAACAATTTTTTTTTCAAAAAATAATAATTAACTTAAAAATCAATGCGAAAATTACAAATTACAAATATTGAACACATAACAACTTTAATTCATTGATTATTCTTTTCATGAAATGTCAGAGTCAAAACATTGCAAAGCTTGATTTCCAGGTATAACTTAAATTTAATCAACAATGTCACATAATCCAAACTCTCCGTCCTCTAGAGTTTCATCATTGTCATCTTCCACATTATTTTCTGCTTCCTTTTGCCCAATTTCCTCTTCTAATGGGTCTTTGATTTCTGCAAATCTCCCAATATATGTCTTTCCAAACATTCCATGTAATGGTGGTTGGGGTTCCTTTGCCTTTTTTTCCACACGTGATTCATTAAAGTCCCCTTTCCTCAACCCAATTTCTTGCATTTCATCTGGAAGAAATTGAAGAGCATTAATTCTTTGCTGAATGAAATTGCATTGTAATGGATCTTTCTCAATTTCAATGCAATTTCTTCCTTTTTGAAGGCAGCATGCTAGTGTTGTACCTAATTATCAAGCACAAAAAATAATGAAGTAAATTAGTACAATGACATATTAATTAAAAAAACATATTGAAATTCAATTCCATGTGGCAAAACCTACCTGAGCCAGAAATAAATCCAGAACCCAATCTCCTTCATTTGAACATATGTCTATAAGACCCGCCGCCGGTCGGGCGGGGCGGGGCGGCCTGGGGTGGCCCTAAACAAATTGGTTATTTGTTACCATAAACATACCCTCATCATGCAAATGGTGGTTGATTGTATAAAATATAACCAAAACTCTGGAAAAATGAGGTACCATTTAATCCAAATCAAGACTTCAACGATGTAATTCCCTAGATTATGAAATGAGAGTCAATTTCGGTATTGTTATCTCAGCTATATTTACATAGGTATACCCAAAATTAGAGATACCATTTGATACCAAAGCATCAATTGTAAATATATACAACATTCCATTAGATTCTGGTCAGCGAATACCTACAGTTCTCAAAAAAAATAGTCGGTAGTTGGAAAATGATTCAAGAAAAAAAAAAATTGCAATATTTGTTTCTAGTATAATTGCAGCAGTATTGATTCTAGTTATTCCACCTGATCACACTAAAATTTCTTGAACATCATTTATGAACTGAAATCGAAAGTAACTCATAAACTTACATACTAAAATCTCCAATCACTTATATAACATATCTCACCCCATAGGAGGGGTCTGCTTAAGGCTATTCTGAAGCAAACACCATCGTAAGGTTCTATTCTCAGCACCACGGTTCATCACAAAACATATCAAGGCCAAGAGCATGGCATATATGAAACAACCATATTGAAAATCCATGGTTTCCTAGTGAGGAAGGTACAAATGAATAATGGCAATGGTACACTCTAGTAAGGAGAATAATGATTTATAGCTCTCAGCACCATAGTTCACCACAGAACATATCAAGGCCAAGAGCGCGACATATATGAAAAAGCCATATCCAAAATCCATGGTTTCCTAGCAAGGAAGGTAGGATGAATAATGGCAATGGTACACTCTAGTAAGGAGAATAGAGATTTATAGCCATAGGATGCCTGCTGTATTTGGTTAGAGCTTTAACCTTGTAACTGGTACTTGCAAACATGTTGTAGTGGAAAGGAAAAGCAGAGGGAAAGACATGGTGTACTTTTTGATCACGATTAGGCTTTGCCCAGCAATCATTTGTATGGACACAAAACAAAACCAAACAATCTAGATCAGGACTTCAGGGATGTAATTCCCCAAATTATGAAACAAGAGTCAATTTGGGTATTGTTGTCTCACCTATATTTATATAGGTATACCCCAACTTAGAGAGACCATTTGCTACCAAAGCATTAGCTGTAGATATATACAACATTCCATTAGATTCTAGTGAGTGAAGACCTACAGTTCTCCAAAAAAATAGTCTGTAGTTGGAAAATGATTCCACAAATGAAAGACCTGCAATACTTGTTTCTCGTATAATTGCAGCCATGGTCATTCCAGCTATTCCACCTGCTCACATAAAAATTTCTTGAACATCATTTATGAACTGAAATCGAAAGAAACTCATAAACTTACATACTAAAATCTCCAATCACTTATATAGCATATCTCACCCCATAGGAGGGGTCTGCGCAAGGCTATTCTGAAGCAAACACAGTCGTAAGGTTCTATTCTCAGCACCATTGTTCACCACAGAACATATAAAGGCCAAGAGCACGACATATATGAAAGAACCACATCAAAAATCCATGGTTTCCTAGCGAGGAAGGTAAGAATGAATAATGGCAATGGTACACTCTAGTAAGGAGAATAGAGATTTATAGCCACGGGATGCGTGTTGTATTCAGTTAGAACTTTAACGTTGTAAGATTTATGAACGGGCAACAGTTTCCCTTCAGAATGTGAACGGGCAACAGTTTAAATTTTATCTGGACATGAGTTGGAAACGTTACAAAGGATGTGAACTGGAAATAGTTTAAGGTTTACTTGGAAGCGAGTTGGAAACGTTACAAAGGTTTACATGTAGGAGTTGGAAACATTACAATATAATTTCTTAATTATAAACTACAATTGACATGTGGTCGGAGTATACGTTATCTTTCAGAATATGAAAAATTATAAGGTGGACTTCTCAATTTTTAATGAACATACATGGTTATTAACAAGAGGCACAGTGAATTTTTAATCATGATTTGTAAAAAATTAATTCAAGTATGGTTTAAACATGCCATCTAGACATGCAAGAAAGTTACTGTTGTGAATTTCATTCATTGATTTAGTGACCACTACAAGAATATAGTAACATCTTTCAATTTAGGCTATCCAATGAAAAAGATTAATTAAAAAAATGATTAAATTGCCAATTCAAATAGGGGGAAGCCTATGGGCTTAATTATCCTAAGTAGATAATATATTATGTATTTATATAAATATATAATATAGGATTAATAATATGGATAATGTTATTATAATATAGTGATAATAATTTATATACATATATCATTCACTAATGAATTCCAGGTCTTGCGAATGAAAGAAGGTTGGGCGTGAGGTTAAAGTTCGAAACAGAACTCGGGAAAATAAATCACAATAACTGATCATCTATTATTGGCACAATCACTGATTTATATAAACTAGCCTGATTTGGAGAAAAGGGTTTAAATGCTGTAAAAATTACGCGAATCACACCGCTTAACATGCATACATACCCACTCCATTCTTTTCAATTCTGCCCATTTCGTGTCGATAATGCATCATTTTCCCGCACCTTTGCCTCAACCATTTGTACATAGAACTTACACATTTACCCTGTGTCTATAACGTTCTTTCTTCAAAGGGCCATGGCACGATGGTGTTAATAAGAAAAACATGCAACCAGCAAAAACTTTCACACGTTCAGAACTCAAAACGCGCAGCGTGGTGTGGAGAGGGTAATGGAATTTAGGATTAGGGTTTTGATGTAGGGGGTAATGGAATTTAGGTTTGGGGTATTGATGAAAGAAGTTACACATTTATCACGACACTTTGCGTGTTAATCACGCTGGACACCGCGAGCCACTTTGCATGCGGACAGCAACACACTTTGTTTTCTTGCACGTAGATTCTGCAGGTTTAAGTATAATGATCCATTCACAGCTGCAGGTTTGACCGTGGAACCGGCCACTGATAAACGTTGCGACGGTTTTGCCACAAGTAGGGGTTTAATTACACCGCGAGTCTTATGAGTTTGATATGGCCTGACACAACGCTGAGCTACTTTTATCATATAGAAACTATAAAAGTTTTTCCTTCTCTCATAGATGGAGAGGGTAATGGAATTTGGGGTTGGGGTTTTGATGGAAGAGGTTACACATTTATCACGGCACTTTGCGTGTGAATCACGCTGGACACCACGAGACCCTTTGCATGCGAACAACAACACACTTTGTTTGCTTGCACGTACATTCTGCAGATTCAAGTATAATAGCTGTGAATATTAAAATCCGTGTATAAAAAATGGGGCCTGCTGCAGGTTTGACCGCTGAACCGGCCACTGATAACCGATGGTTGACACGGTTTTGCCACCAGTAGGGGTTTAATTACACGCGAGTCTTATAAGTTTGATATGGCCTGACATAATGCTGGGCTATTTTATCGCATAGAAACCATAACACTGCTCGGCATTTGAAGTAGTTCTATGCATTACCTCTGCTGTTTTCCCCGGCCCCCCCGCCTCCCTCTCTCCCGCGCAGGGCCCCCCGGGCGCCCGCCCGCCCGCGGCCGCAGTGATGTTCCCGGATCGACCCGCGCTGGCGGGCCGGGGCAGGCGGCGGGGTGGCCCTGCGCGATCGAGGGGGAGGCGGAGGGGGCCGGCCATAAAATCTTCAAAGATTTTTCCATCAAATGTTACGGGTTCAAACTTCGGTAATCAAGAAATATTGAAATATGCATTACTTCTAAATTGTGTCGTCTCTACTTTAAATATTAACTTGCCTCGATGATTCAAGGGATTTAATGGAAGTAGAAGGATCGTGTATGATCACGTTTTGTTGAGATTCTGCTCGGGAGAAATTGGGGGATGTCTGACAGCTGGAGCTCTGGTTGAACTTTTAAGCGTTTCCTGTGCTTTTTGCTGTTGTCGTTTGTCGATTCCTCGGAATTACAAGCAGCACGGCGCAAACTGATTTGACAATGGGAACTTCAAAGCTTAAGATACTGAGTTACGGAAAGAGAAAAGATCACAGGATTGAAATACAAAATTTATACTAATATGATTTAGATTTGAAGAATTAGCGCCGTGAAGGCAGAATTTGTAAAATCATTTTTCGTAACTTGTCCTACATTTAAGTCCAAGCCAATTGATGGAGTACTGAAGGTTATCTGGTAAAGGTAAAGCGGTTCTAACTTCTATATGACGATGGAATCGAAGCTTTAGAGGGAAAAGTTTTGGAACTTTAACGATTTGTCAAATATATGCCATGCAAATTTAAAGGTCTGCGAATGCTTATGGGTAATCGTTCCGGAAGATTTTCTGGCAAACTGTAACTAGTGGAGATGTTGGATGGCTTGCTCAGCCTAGTAACGTCCCCAAATCGTAGGTCACCGTGGCTTAAGACATTGTATTCTGGCCAATCCTTCACTTTCTCTGTACTAATTTGAAGATTTTCTGGCAAACTGCAACTAGTGGAGATGTTGGATGGCTTGCTCGGCCTAGTGACGTCCCCAAATTGTAGGTCAGCATGGCTTAAGACATCTTATCCTGGCGAATACTCGACTTTCTTTGTACTAATTTGAAAACTTCTCTTGATTTATAATGGAGCAGCAAAAAAATGATTGTGACATAAAATTCAAAGTTTATTAAATAGAAGAAGAGTAAATATTTTTAGTGTGATGTTTTGGATTTTATGAAGGTTTGGTTGAATTTTGATTTGTGTTATTTAAACTGATTTTTAACTGTATATATGTATTCAACATCTTAAAAAATTTAAATAAATTCATCTAACCCAGAATATAAGTTAAATCCTCACCAATTCTGACATCTAATCTCTTGAGCGACTATATACGCCTATCGACATTACTCCAGGCGCCATTTTTCCAGCCTTGCGATATTCCGTCTATGAAAAAATCACGACAGGCCAGCATCATAATGCTTTTTTCCGAGTGAAAACGGATGAGTTCATCAAAATGCTTACCTCTAATGAATTTTCTATTGTGTTTTAATAAAATTCATTAAAGGAGCTTCAAGTAAATACTAATGAATTCATCAGAATGCTTACCTCCGATGAATCATTAAGTGTGGAGTTAAGTGCCCGCAAGTTCCCTGGTCTATTCCCGTGAGTGACTAAGTCCAGGCACGATGTTCCCAGCCTGGCGATATTCCGGCTATAAAAAAAAGTTTCTCGGGACAGGTCAGTATGAGAACGCTTTTTTCCCAGTGAATACTGATGAATTCATCAAAGTGCTTACCTCTTAATGAATTTTATATTGTGTTTTAATAAAGTCCATTAAAGGAGCTTCGAGTGAACACTCATGAATTCATCAGAATGCTTACCTCCGATGAATCTTATTGGTGTTCAGAGTCCATTAATGGCGCAAATTTACACTAGTGTCATCTTCATAAAATTTAAAGTTTGAACCCTTTTCACTGAGTCATAAATGGTTTGCCCTAATTGATTTTTCTTAAGGCCACTCCCTTCCTTTTTGTATTATATTATATTATAGTGTCTATTGCATACTTCAGTAATTCTTTTTTGTTGGACATTTTATTAACCTCGTGCATTTTATCACTCATTATTTCACTTATTAAAAGTGTCTTTACCTATATTTGTGTCTTCCCTTCAAAACAAATTTATAATTTATTTCTTTTATATAAATTGATAATTTTTATTGCTAGGAGATCGTAGGTTGAGTGGTGAGATGGTATGTTGTTTTTTCTTTCTATTCCCGGTGGATTCACATGTTATAATATGTTTGGTGATTTAATGTAATTATTTACCAGATTTATTGGATATAGCTTTTCCGTTCAGCGCTTTTATATCAAACGGTCAAACAAAATATTATTTCCTACCTAATGTTTTAATATGGATAGCGACACCATTTTTATATTTTTATTAGCTTTATTTTAAGTTTTCATTGGTTTATATGTGCATTTTTGGTCTTCACAGAATGCGGTCGGACAGTGTTTTTGGTGCGGAGAGAAAGTGTCTGCGAGGAAGTTTGTGTACTTTTCTCCACATAAGAATTCCTTGCACACCTTTATTCCAGACATGCCTACCCTTAAACTTCACGTCAAATTCAGAGGCATAATCAAGGATAAAATAAGGCTTCAAGAAAGGGAGTCCAACATAGTGATAGATGCTAACACATCAAAATTCTAAATATTACTCTTAATCAAACTAAGCTAATGGCATTTCTATAGGAATCGAGGTTGCTGGATTGAAACGCGGAGCGATGAGAGTTGGATTGGTCAATGTTGAAAGTCTTGGTTTTACATTTTTGCTAATAAAGTGTCAATGCTTCCTGTGATAGCAAAGTGTGTGGTTCAAGTGTAAAAACTAAGTTCATTTGAAAGCAGTGGGAATAAAGAGAGATAATTCCAATAATGTGAGAGGAAGGCATAACCAATGTAGAGACAGGGAATAGACCCTTTATGAAAAAAAAATATACTCTAAGAGAGACCCACACAGAAAGTGAAATGGGCTCGACGCTCGGAATTAGACTAATATAGCACCAGTGTCAATGATCGATTTTCCTCAAAGTGGCCAGGTTGTAGCTAGAAGAACAAAAAGAAAATGACACAGACAATTCCTACTCCTCAGAATGGACACCTCACTTTTTCTAAAAGAATCACGCACTCTATTTTAATTACATGTAAGAAAACAATGCATAGAAAAAGAAACTTAACTATAACTTATTTCTTACCAAGTTCATTTCAGCATAGGAACATGCAATTGACAAATACAATCAAATTGTTTGTCGTGTCTTATATGAAATAGCCTTCCCATGGTTCAACATTTTCATAAATGAGCACTTCTAACATTAGAGGACCTCAAAAGCAAAAGAATCGAACATTTTCATAGGTGAGCACTTACGGAATTAGATTACCTTAAAAGCAAGAGACAGTGAGTAGGTGGCATTATGGCATGTGTTATATGGACAAGTCTTGTTCACTGGAATGAAAAATGACTTGACGACATGCCATATATCACATGCATAACTCTTCATTGTATTCAAAAGTGACGAGACGCCATGACTCTACTTTGGTTGGATTCAAAAGTAGCGAGATCAAAAGAGCCTGCCTAATCAATGACACCTCACTTTTCGTAATTTTGACCTTTTTTTTCCATATACTTTAGGGGGAGTGGTTATCTTTCAATTCTCTTCATTCTTTGGCCCTCAATTTTCTTATTTTCGACTTCTTTTCCATATACTTCATTGGAGAGTAATTATCTTTTAATTCTTTTGTACATATGCCAAAAAGTACCCAGCAAAAATAGAGCCTTCCATATGAAAGGTACCTAAAACGTTGCATGACAAAAAGAGCTTTCCCAATAAACGGTACCTCATTTTTCCAGAGTTTTGGTTATATTTTATACAATCAACCACCATTTGCATGACGAGGGTATGTTTATGGTAAAAAATAACCAATTTGTTCATGGGTTAAATGCATGGAGCTTGCCAAAATCTAATGATAAAAATATATAACCTCGTGCATTTACGGCCCATTGGCGTTGGCAAGGATATTTGGCATGTGAATGGATTGTGATGGTTGTAATCTTGCAACAATTTCAATTATTAAACAAATATTATTATATCGCGTGCTTCTGAGAAATGAGAGAAGCTGAAAATGACTAATACAATGAACCTGTCCCGAATGGTAGCAAGCAAATGGAGAAGTTGAAAATGAATAACAGAATGAACCTGGTTGTGTGGTGGTGCTAAATAACTCTACTTTGAGTGTCATTCAATACCACAGAAGAAGCTGCTCTAAAATGATTATAAAGAAGATTGTGACGTGCTCAAGCCTCAAACACCATATGATGCAATTGCGCCATACTGGTCTCCTTTATATATTTATCTGGACATCCCATCATTCATACATATTATGATAAAACATATGTTTCATTTTGTATTTGTTACAACACATGTGTGAGTATGATTTTAGGGATATTAAAGTCAACATTATCGTGGTTTCATCATTAGGATAAAATATTTATTAAATTTAATTATAAAAAATTATTAAATTATTTTTATGTTAATTGTTCAGTCTTAATATTGAGTTGCAGAATAGTTTACTAACATCTCAACCTTTTCATCCAATGTGAACCTGCTATCCTCAAGTTTGAATCTAATATTCGATGAAGTAAACCCAATACAAGCTATTTAATTACTTTTTAACCCATAAAATTATCTTTATTATACCTCTTATATATTTATAATAGTTTAGAGGCA
>APFE030721628.1:54002-65464 GCA_000404065.3 Pinus taeda | reverse complement strand
GTGAAAGCAAACCCTAGACCTAATGCCTAGTGACCAAATGTTGCTTGAAGACTCACTGAAATGACAAAATTTGACCTTGACACTTCAAAATAACTTTGTAAGAGCACATTTTATCACTGGAGGAAGGCTGGAAAGAATGACACTTCTCCAAGCCATAAAATATGTGCCTATCTATAATAGGTTGATCAAAGAGAAGTGCTTCAGGCATCCAAGAAGGCATAAGAGAGATGCCCCAACCATCAATGTCATAGGACAATTGTCTGACCTGATGTTAGGGCAGGTAATCTTTCCAAAATATCTGGACCCTAGAACCCAGCAGTTGATGTCCACATCAATGGCACCATGATCCCACATACCTTGATTGATCTGGGAGCTACCATTAATGTGATGAAAAAGGACACAATGCTCAAACTTAACCTCCAGGGCTCCTTGAGGAAGACCACAACCGTGCTACAACTAGTAGACCACTCCACTGTGACCCCTGAGGGGATTGTGGAAGATGTGATGGTTTCCATTGATTCTTGGGAGTACCCCGTTGATTTCTTAGTTCTCCAGCCAAAGGCAAAGCCCATTGGGTATCCTCTCATTCTAGGAAGACCCTGGTTGGCTACAGCCGATGCCTACATCAGCTGTCGAGCTGGAAACATGACCATCAAGAACGAGCATATGTCTAAGCAATTAATCCTATATCCTCTTGCCCAACCCTTGCTAGAACATGATATACCTCTCTGGTTGGAGGAGGAATATGAGGATGAAGTCTATTCTACACCACTATATACATTAGAAACCACCATGGGGGAAAGCCGCAAGATGAGGATGATATGATCGAAAATTTGATTCTGAATCCACCTCCCAGTGTATCACCATTAAAAGACATGGTAAGAGAAACCCAAAACAACCCCTCAGCTGATCTCTGTGTGGCCGATCCTACTTCTCCCCATATCAAAAATATAGAGTTCAGCCGAGAAAGAACATTGAAAATCAATCCATCCCTATCTACTTCCCAGGAGAAGGAACTATGCATGCTACTGAGAAAACATCTAGATGCCTTCGCCTAGAGTTATAAGGAAATGAAGGGAGTGCACCCTTCAGTATGTACTCATCATATATACATCAAGGAAGATTGCAAACCAGTCAGGCAGCCTCAAAGGAGGATGAATCCAACACTTAAAGATATTATTAAGGAAGTACTGCAAAAATTGCTTGATGCAGGATTCATATATCCCATCTCTGACAATGAATGGGTCTCTCCTTTGGTGCTAGTGCCAAAGAAAAATGGAAAGTGGAGAATTTGTGTCGACTACCAGGAATTGAACAAAGCCACTAAAAATGACCATTTTCCTTTACCTTTCATAGATCAAATGTTAGACGATCTGGCAGGGAAAAAGTTTTTCTCTTTCCTAGATGGGTTTAGCGGGTACAATCACATTCAAATCAGCCCGGAAGACCAAGATAAGACCACTTTCACGTGTCCTTGGGGTACCTTTGCATATCGGGTCCTTCTTTTTGGTTTGTGCAACGCTCCGGCCACTTTCCAAATAGCAGTATTGAGTATATTTTCTGAACTGGTTCATGATGCAGTAGAAATATACATGGATGATTTTACTCCTTATGGTTTTGACTTTCAGGAAGCTTTATCTAACCTAGGAAAAGTTCTAGATAAGTGTATTAAGATGAACCTGTCCCCCAGTCCAGAAAACTGTGAGTTTTTGATGACTAAAGGGACCATGCTAGGTCATGCAATATCTCAACAAGGACTGCAGGTGGACCCCAAAAAAATTGCCATCATCCAGAGGGTCCCACCTTCTCAAAAGGTGAGAGATGTCAGAAGTTTCATAGGCTTAGCCGGATATTATAGAAGATTCATTAAACATTTCAACAAGCTAGCCTCTCCTTTGTTTGGCCTCTTAGGCAAGGATGTTGAGTTCATATGGTTGGAAAACTGTCAAGAAGCCTTATATACCTTGAAGAGCAAGCTAGTGAGTGCCCCAATTCTCAAAGGCCCAAACTGGGCCTTGCCATTTCACATTCATACAGATGCCTCAAACAAAGCGATAGGAGCAACCTTAGGACAAATTGATGAAAAGTTACCCTATGCCATATACTTTATAAGCAAGAACTTGTCAAAGGCAGACTTAAACTATACAATGACCGAGAAGGAACTCCTAGTTGTCGTGCATTCCTTAAACAAATTCAAACATTATATCACAAGTTATCAAACCTTTGTGCACACTGATCATGCTGAAATTAGATATTTAATGAACAAACCAGATGTAGATGCTCGCATTATTATATGGTTGCTTTTACTGCAGCAGTTTGATTTGACCATTATTGATAAGCCTGATAAAGAAAATGTTGTTGTTGACTTTTTGTCTAGAGTAAATTTGCCTACAGGTAAAGAAGGAATGGTGGATGACAAAATGCCTGACGAACATCTATTTTCTATCTCAGTACTCTCTCCATGGTTTGCTGGTATAGCAAACTACTTGGTTTCAGCACTGTTCTCACCACGCCTGTCCCCAAAAGAGAAAAGCAAGATAGTAAGGAAAAGTAGCCCTTTCACTTGGATTGGGGGCAACCTCTTCAAACTTGGCCCAGATAAGATCTTGAGAATATGTGTCGAGGAGGAGGAAGTCTTTTACATCCTCCTGACTTATCATGATGGGCCTTGTGGAGGTCATTTTGCAGCAAAAAGAATTGCCTTCAAGATACTGCAAGCAGGCTACTACTGGCCCACTCTTCATCAGGATGTGAGGAGATATATAAGCCAATGTGATCGGTGTCAGAGGATGGGGAAACCTACTCGAAAGGATGAGATGTCCATGCAACCTTAAGTGACCTTTGAGCCATTTGAGAAGTGGGGCATGGACTTTGTGGGTCCTATCATCCCTCTTTCAAATCAGAAACAATACATCATTGTGTGCACCGATTACCTGACAAAGTGGGCAAAGACAAAAGCAATCAAAGTAGCGACAGAGGAAAAAGTAGCTAATTTTTTGAGAGAATATCCAAGAGAAATTTCCACAAATCAAGGCAATCAGTTCACTTCCAATTTGATTGAAGACGTGCTCACACATCATAAAATCAAGAACAGAACTTCCACCCCTTACCATCCACAAGCCAATGGGCAGGTGGAGGTCACTAACAGAGCATTGCAAGGGATCCTGACCAAGGTAGTGAACAGCAACAGAAAAGACTGGCCTGACAGATTAGTTGAGGCCACTTGGGCATACAACACAACATGGAAGACCACCACAGGGTTCACACCTTATGAACTGGACTATGGGAAGAAGTCTTTGTTGTCAATAGAATTTGAGTTCAATGCACTAAGGATGGTAGCTCAGCTGGACCTATACCTCAGCCATGCACAGAAGGAGAGATTATTTTAGCTCAATGGATTGGATGAATACAGATTGCAAGCCCTTCTCCACACAGAGGTAGTTCAACTTCAGAGAAAGATATGGCGTGACAAAAATATCAAGGAGAAGCAATTCCAAGAGGGAGAATGGGCGCTACTCTATGATTCAAGATATAAATATTTCAAAGGAAAACTGAGGACAATATGGCTGGGACCCTACACTGTAGAGAAATGTAATGACAATGGTTTAGTTCTGATCAGAACCATTGATGATGAAGCCATCCCCATGCTTGTAAATGGACATCAATTGAAAGTCTACAAGAAACCCCTCTCCAAGCGAGAGTTTATTGAAGGTTTGAATAAAAAAGTGATGGTAGTGGAGCATGTCTTAGCTTCCACTTCACCCACTTACTAAAGAAAAGAAAAAATAAAAAATAATAAGGACTCAAGTGAAAACCTCCATGAGCCACTTGAGTCCCATCATTGGGTTGAAAACCTCTTCTGAGGCGGCCCAGTGATGTCAAAAAAAAAAAAGAGAGAGAAAAAAGAATAAGATCCCTGGGTGAAAACCTCCCTTGGAGGCGCCTAGGGCAGGCAATTAGGGTGAAAACCTCTCTAAGGCACCCTAGTTGTTTTTCAAAAAAAACAAACAAACAAAAAAAGAGAGAGAGGAAAAAAGAAATGAATTTTGTTGCATTGCAGGTTTGCAGGAGGACTACAGGGAGCAGAAGAAGGTGCCAAGGGGACCCTGACATTCACACCAGCATCCATCTCACCTTCTCCACACCTTCCTCCATCATTTTTGGCATTTCTTTCACCCCACTGTGCTTCTTTTTCAAAAAAATGTGTTTTCTACAGGAGGCTCTATGTTTTCTACAGGAGGCTGCTGTAGGAATTACAGAGGGCCATAAATGGATACAAAAGGCAGTTTGAGGGATAGGGAAGCTTCATGAAGAACCTATAAATCCTCCTACAGTCTTCAAACCTCCTTGCAATCATTTCCAAACCTGCATCACACCCCAAGCATCATTTTTCTTCCTGCACAATAAAAACACAGAAAAACAGTTTTTTCAGTTTTTAGGAAACAAAAAACAAAAATAAAAGGAAAAAGCACCATCAACCTCACTTGAAGCCTACCTACTACCTCTCCATCTTTTTCTACACCTATGGCATCATCTTTGAGCTCCAATCACAGAAAGAAGATGAAGTTTCAAGGGGAGAAGCAGCTACAAGAGCTCCTGTAGGAATTCCTGTAGCAGTTGATCCCATTAAAATCCAACACCAACAGCAAGAGAGTGAAAACATGAACGTTGAGAAGGCACCTGAAGCTCAGATCCAGCCAGAGAAAAACCTACACAAGCACACAACCAAACATCAGCAAGCAGACAGCATGCATCAAAATAAATAAAGGCATGCAGCAGAAAGAGCCACAACACCTCACAACAAATACATTCGGATCACAGGTAAGTAACTAAATCACTCCTCTATTTGTGTTTGTGTAATTAGAAGTCATGCAAAAGCAATGATATGGTTGAGGTTGAACGAGGGAAAGGTGGCCATTTAACTTGGCCACCTTCATCTAGTTGACTCCACTCATCCGAGATGTCACCCACATGTGCGCACAGTCAACTCCAGCACAAGATGCCAAGGACAGGTAGTGGAGGAAGTGTGAAATCCAATGCAATGATGGGAGATAATTACGAGGAGAAGCCATGATGACCAAGCAAGTGGGGACCAACGATCCAAATATGGCCAACGTATACCTTTCCAGCTCACCCTTCATCACCGAAAATATCCATAAAGGGTAATAAGTACTCCTCCCCGAGCATTCTCACCACCTTTTCCTTCATTCTCTCCTCGTAACTCAGCTATAGAAGTCTCCTTGTGCCCCCATAGCCTCGTAACTATCGTCCTCCATTGATCTCTACCATATTCCTGCTCTCGACATTTTCTACAGGAGCACCTACCAGTTCTACAGGAGCACCTACAGGAATTCTACAGGAGGGACAACAGGTTTCTACAGGAGGGGCAGTGAGTTGTTTTGAAGGGAGAAAACACGAGTTTTAGCACGATTTTTGGTCTGAAGATGTAGGGTTCATGCATGCCCCCTATTGAATATCAATATATGAAAGAAGTGGGTTCAATTTGAGGAGGAAATAAAGTCTTTAGGAGAGGAAAAAAAAAAGTCTGCTTATTTAAAACAAAAACACAATCTCCTCTGTTTCTCTGTTTTTCTCAAAATTATCTGTCTCTGTCTCCATATTTTTTTTTTCAAAAGAGTATAGACAATATGACAGGATGGTTTCTAAGAAAGGATCCCACTAACTCCACTAGGCTCCATGCACATCCACAAGTGGTGGACATCTTCACAACGGCAAATTGGATGAATTTCTTTGAGAAATTCCAAGGGTTTGATGAGGAAATTGCCCAAGAGTTTGCTTTATCTCTGGTACCCCACACAAGAACTCATGCCATTGTCACTTTTATAGGTCTTTCCATGGAGATAACCCCTGAATTTATCAATAGGGTCACTACCCTTCCTCTTGGGTTGCCTTGGAGTAAGGATGAGAAACCAATTGGCCAGGCTGCCAAGAAAAACTTTTCCAAAACAATGAAACCCCTGTAGAGGATAAAGGTGGCATTAGAAGGGCTAGCATACCATATCCTTGGGATGAGGTTAGCTATCAAATGATCAAATACATTTTCTGTGAGGGGAGGTACAACATTGTCTATATTTATCACTTTAGAATCCTCCATGAATTAACGTATGGCATGGACACTCCAGCACCTCAGAAGCTCATTATCCCCTACTTCCTCCTGCAGTCCCTCATTGACTCCAGCACTAAGGTTCAAACAAGAAATTCAGAGTAGCTAGCTCACCATGGGTTAATCAAAATCCTAATGGAGAAATCCCTCCATACATTTACACTCCCTATTGCATGGGAAGTTTTCCGAAACATGACAGCTAAGGATGACATAAAGGCCTTAACCTATGATGTCAGTCCTACTAGCAGTGAGGTGGAAGAGTAGCAAGGGGGAGAAGTGTTAAGTAAACTTGACTCGGAATAGAGTCAAAGGAGGTTAAACAGTGATGGTTTTGGGGCACATGGTATTGTGCACCCATGGTATTCTGCCCGTGGTATTATATGTAATGGAGCCTATAAAAGGCTGAAAGGACTTCATTGTAATGCATGGCCTGGAGGTGAGCGGTGAAGGCTCACTTGGCCGGATTGGCCAGGGTTTTGGCCAAGGATAATGAAATTTAATTATGATTGGGTTTTTCCCCGGATTTGGGATTTTCCCAGATAAACATGTGTGTTTATGTGTTTATGGTTGCTATTGGTTATTTTTATATTTATTCCTCTCAGTAATTATTTATGTTATGCAGTAAATTTCTTAATAATTGGTATCAAAGCCAAAGGTTGTGTATTGGCTTCAGAAAAATGCTTTTGTTGCCAAGGGTTATTTAGCCTGGTAGACATAGAAAGGGCTGATGCATAGTTTGTTCACAAATCTAATCTAAATGCATCCAAAACAAGGTTCTACAAAGGTAGATAGATGAAGGCGAGGAAGCTGCATTCTGTAGCGGCCATGAAAGAGTTGTTGCAGGCGAAGAGACCGGAGGTAGAGGATCAAGAGGAGGAGGAGTAGTTGTTGTGGGATCCTTCGGCAGCAATAGAGAGAGCTCGGAGCAGATATGTGTCTTGGCGAGGTCGTAAGCGAGAAAGGTCAAGTGGCATGGAAGAGAATGTTGATGCCATGGATATAGATCAACCAAACAAGAAGCATCGCATGTTATCACGCTCCAGATCCAGATCAAGGCCTCCTGGTGAAGTCACCCCAGGCGAGGGTTTCAAGGATTCATCTCAGAATTTAAAGGCAGTTAAACTTGGCAAGAAAGCAACAAAGAAACAAAACAAGGATGCCCACAATTGAGAGAAGATGGGTTAGAATAGCAGCAACAATAAACAAAAAAAAAATTAATGAAGTCAAAATTATTGCATGTAAATGGGCATACCACTGTAAGACCTGGTAAGGCATGTGTACCCCTCTGTAAGACCTGGTAAGGCATGTGTACCCCTCGGTGATCACCGGTAAAGTCTGGGTTAGACCTAGGTGATAGGGGGGATGTCGGGTTAACAATACCCCGCGTAAAAACTTTGAGGGGGTAAGAGCTAGAGTGAGCGGGATTGTCTCACTTAGCAGGTTTGGCTGGAGTTAGTCAAGGAACCCCAAGTCAAGTTTAAGGGGGGAATTGTTAAGTAAACTTGACTCGGAATAGAGTCAAAGGAGGTTAAATAGTGATGGTTTTGGGGCACATGGTATTGTGCACCCATGGTATTATGCCCGTGGTATTATATGTAATGGAGCCTATAAAAGGCTGAAAGGACTTCATTGTAATGCAAGGGGCCTGGAGGTGAGCGGTGAAGGCTCACTTGGCCGGATTGGCCAGGGTTTTGGCCAAGGATAATGAAATTTCATTATGATTGGGTTTTTCCCCGGATTTGGGATTTTCCCAGATAAACATGTGTGTTTATGTGTTTATGGTTGCTATTGGTTATTTTTATATTTGTTTCTCTCAGTGTTCTTGGGTAAATTTATTAATAAGAAGGTGAAGCCACTGGTGACTTAGTAGAACAAGAAAGGAAGGAGAAAGAAATTGAAATAGAGGAGGAGAGAGTTGAAGAAACAGAGCAGGAAGAGATAGAAAAAGAGACAGCGAAAGAGACAAAAGAAGGAGAAAAAGAGGCAGAGAAGGTAGAACAAGGGGAAGAGTCCCTTGAAACTCTGGAAAGGGAGGCAACAGCTGCCCTTACTGCCCTCAATACACTAATCAAGCCAAAGCAAAAGAGGAAAAGACAGACCTCCATGTATTTCATGGCTAGGAAGAGCACAAGAATCAAAACAGGCAAACCGCAGCCCTCTTCAAAAGTGCCAATTACCATTGAAGATTCACCCTCTGCTAAGGGGAAAGAATTTCCCTCAAAGACACCTGTAACATATGAAAGGGGGACTCCTAGATCTTCCACATGGAAGTAAAAGGTAGTACTACAAGACCCAAAAACATTCCTACTGGAGGCTCAGGCAATTCCATAGGAGACACTGTCAAAACTACAGGAGACCCAAAAGCTTGAGAAAAATATAGAAGGACAACCACAGGTAAAGGAGGAAGCAACAAAGCTACAAGAACCTACTCCCCAGACTAGTCTTTCCTCCTATTACAATCTACTTGAAGGAGGAAGGATAATCCCACAAAAATTTGCAATACCACTATTCTTTGAATTGGAGAAAGAAAGAGTAAGAACACATAGGTGGATGCAAATAACCAAATCCAAAGGAGTTGAGGATGTTGGCCATATGGAAAACAAACTCAGAGAAATGGGCAGAGAGTTGAGTGTTATCAAAAACACGGAAGCAATTACAAGAAGCCACCTTGAAACTAAAAATGAATTGTTAAGGAGGCAGTTGCAAGAGAAAGAGACTCAACTGGCATGCATGGCCAGCTTATCCATTGAGGCATTGCAATGTAGAACAGTAGCAAAATCCTATGGCCTCTATCTCAAGGACCAATGGTTACAATTCCAGATAAATACTCTATCACAAAGAGGCACAATGCATTTCCAAGATTACAGGCAGTTCATGGATCTGTGTGACCAAAGCACATCAGAGGATAAGGCAAAGATGGCAGAATTCTACCTACATAACATGTCCCTCACAGACATGAATGTGTGGGACCCTAATGCCAAGGTAGGGAACCTGCAATTAATGGCCATGGCCTCATGGATGAACCATGAAGAATTGAGGGCAACAGAAATAAAAAGATTGACGATAAAGGAGCAGAATGAGCCACTAATGATAAGAGCTAAGGCATTAGACCCTATGGCACTCATCAGCACACACAACCTGCTTACTAATGACCCTCAGATTGCCCCTAGATATCTCACCAATCAGGCACAAGCCATTGCACGCTTTGAGGATATGCAAAGGCTACTTGGGGATGACTGTGTGCATGCATGCATGAGGAGATGGAAGACCTTACCACACAGTTTGTAGATCAGGGAATATCATTCCCCCATGAGATTGAAGGAGGCATTGAAAAGAGTGCCAATGTATAAGCACTCCATGCAGAGGTTGAAGGTCAACTGGATTGGCCTCAAACTGAGTCCCCCACTGCTATTAAGCATGCTGGAAGGCAGAAGGGAAGAAGAAGAGGAAGATCAGTGGAAGGAGATAGACAAGAAGGCAAGATTCTATGGTAAAGAAAAGCAGACCACATCAGAAGCCTGGGATGATAGGGAGGCCACTAGGGCCATAAAAGATGAGGAGATTGACTAAGTTTCTCATAGGATGAGCAACAATTTCAGTAGGGGTGATGATGAGCCTCATAAATGGGTAATTATATGGACTCATTTTACCTCCTAACCTAGTCAAATCAACCATTCTCTTAGCTTATTGTATGATTTTCTTATTATATTTATGCTTATAGAGTGAGTTGAGTTAGTTATTGTGCCATGTGGTCTAATATGTATTTAATGCAGATTATTGATGGATTTTGAGGTCAAAGTCAAGGATCCAGTGGACAAATGACAACAATAACACGAAGTGGACAGAGGAGAGGAATTATAGGAGGGAATCCCCCTCATTTATTACTCCTCACTTTGAATTCCCCTTCATTCAGCTCGGAATATAAGCAGACGAATCATGCACTAGAAGGCAACTGAGCAAGTGGAGGATGACTAATGATTATCTCCAGTTTTGGGAGCCAAGCCTCCCTGATTTTAAGGAAGTTTTTGGTAGCTTCATTTGTATAAGTAGAGGGGCCTAGGGCCTCACTAGGGTCAGATTTTTGTTGTATTTTTGCCTATATAAACTCTACTCAAACTTCGAGCTTATTATTTTGTGACAGTTTCATGGAATCTTGCTATTGTTTTGATAATAAAGATGGGATCCTTTTTGAGCTAGCAGTGAGTTACATCAGAGGGCTGAAGCTCTTGGGTTAGGGCCCAATCCAAGCAGCAAAGATTCTCTTTACTTGTATTTGTATGTTGTTATTTCAGTTTGTAAATTAGGTTGCTATTAGATGTATTTTTTTATGGTTAAGAATAGGTTGATTTTGATGATCTAGTAGTTTGCCTCCATTTGTGCTTTCTGTAGCATGTTAAACAGTGATCAAAAAATATTCAAAAGGCTAGCAACAGTGCCTTAGCCTCTCTTCCTCCCTTTGGGACCATGATTTGAGACAAAGACCCTCTTGCTACCCCAAAAACATAGATTTTCCTCCTTCATAGGACTTCTAGTGTTTGTAGTTTTTTAGAAGGTTAATAGTCCAACTTTGCTTTGCTTTAGATCTTCTTCATCATGCTCACTTCCTAATTTGCAATAGTCTTCTTTCATGATTTCCTTTCCTACAACATTTCTCAGCATTTCCATTCATAGATCATAGTTTAGACCATTTTTATGCAAAAATATGTTTTTCCTAAATGCATTCATTTCACTTGTTACTTGATTTCCTTGGTTAACTGTCAGTTCCTTTGCATCAAACCTCTTCTAGCAGTAGTCCAGCTTATCAGCAATCACACCCTCCATCTGATCCATGCCTTATAGGTCTCCCAAACCTCACCTCAATTATGCCTTAGTTTCCTGCATTTTTCCTAGAACTTCTTCCTCTCTCCTTGAGCAAACCCAATCATCTTTCTCTCTCATGGTGATTCATGGTAGATCCTAGGTGCCCTAACACCTCATTCCAACCTTCATCCACCTTTTCCACCCACTCTCACACCCTGAAAACAATGGAAATTGCTCTCGGCCTCCTCCTATAGGCCTCCTGTAGATTCCTTGTGTCCTCCTGTAGATTTTCCTGTAGGCTTTCTTTTGAAGGCCGAATGCGGGAAAAGCCTCTAGAAGGCCACCTGAGACCTCCTAGGACCCATCCACACCATCCTACATCCTCTCAAGTCCCAAAACCGCCCTTCAACACCACCTATTCGCTACCACATTCACACACAATAAATTACATGCATGTCAATTTCACATAAAAATCCAAAAATATGTTTTTTGCTTATTTACTTCCAGAAATAGCATAGTTAGATGTTGTTTACTTCCT
>APFE030721628.1:24994-53167 GCA_000404065.3 Pinus taeda | reverse complement strand
ACTTCCAGAAATAGCATAGTTAGATGTTGTTTACTTCCTTGAGTAGGTAATGGCATTCCTTTCATGGTTTTCATAGTTCTTTCTGCAAAAGTAGAATTAGTTGGTTAATTAGGGTTTACTAGGTTTGCTTTACATTTCAGTCTTTCTCCTTTCTGCAGTTAGAATAGCATTTGTAGAGTAATCTTTCTTTTCTTTCATCACATATAGAGCTTCTTGCGGAATCCATAGAAGTTGGTTTGATCTCCTGGTGATCTTGCTCCGACTGACCAAGTGACAACCTACAGTGAGAACTAGTACTTGTGCATACAACACTGACGCTTCCAAGTTTGTTACGAACTACCGGGTTGATAAGAGTAAAGTAGGTAGCCCAGTAGTTGCAGCATTATTGATGCAATACTGGTGCTCACTAATGTGGACTACTCTTCTTGATGTTAGGTGATTCTCTTTTGCTTGTGTGCGCCTATTCTAGTGTGGTACTATTACCTCTCTCTTAGAGACTCACATTTCCTCCCTCTGCAGTAGAAGAACCTAGATACACCTACAACTGAACATTCACCAGGCACACTTACTTGCTTTTCACAAAGGCACAAACATGCTTCTCTCTCTTGATGATAGTTAAAGCAAAGAAAAATCTACAAGAATATATGGTAATCGAGCCGATACTCTGGATCGGGCTCCTATTCCAAATGGTGTCAGGTTTAATTGGGAATTCACATTAAGGAGACCCCCTTGGTTGATGGATTTCCAGCACCATCAACAAGAGGTAAGTTACAAAGGTGACATGAAGAAGTTGTGATGCAAGTTAATGGAAAATGTTGTTGAGATAGTGATGTTGATAATCATGACTTATGAATGCTTAGTTGCTTGTGAGTCTTAGAGATGCTTGGTTATTGGAGGTATGAATCCTCAATTACATGGTCTTATGTTATGGATATAAAGTTGCATAGATGATTGGTGATTGGAGGTATGAATAATCAGTTACATGGCCTTATGTTGGTGTATTTAATCATTATAGGTGGTTGAAAATAATCATTAGAGGAAATTTATTTTAAAAAGTTAACATTGAATTCCCATGTCATAATTTGTAAGCTAATCAAAATTCTTCAAAATTCAAAAGAGATACAGGCGTGACTAGGCACCAATGATTCTTTTAATAATAAAATTTACATACCTTAAGTGTGAATGCTGCCTTAGTGACCCAAAACTACATTAACTATTAAAAATAAAACTTATATCTTATTCTATAAAAGTTATAATACCGAGAATATTTTTAATGAAGGGTAAATCATGGGTTGAGTGTATTTTTAATGAAATGTAAAAATTTAAATTTTAATTAACTTTCAATTAAATTATTAAATCTTATTGTGTGTGTGATTATGATAAAAGTACATTTATGTGGATGAAATTTGAATAAAATAAATTTACTTTTTTAATAAATTGGGTAAATTTAAATTTACATAAGTCTGGGCTAATAAATTAATTTAAATAGAATTATTTTCACAAACGTGACATTTATTGTTAAATTTGATAAAAGTAAAGAAATAAAAAAAAAAATATTAAGAAATAATCTACATGACATTGCTTTTATTGATTTCTTAATTTTTTCTTAGGTCGCTATTTTTGAGTTGAAATTTCCTCTAATGATTTGGTGAAGCGTTTATTTTGTTTTAATATTTAAATCTGAAAAGGTGTGAGACGAATTGGTGGAATGTAATGAAGAAAGATTGTTCAGTTCATATTCTTGTGTGGAATACTAACAACCAACAAAATTTGTTTATAAAGTATGCGATTGTGGAAGAGTTGAGTTCTTGTGAGTCCTTTTTCCTGAGTTACCTAGCACAAATAGATAGAGATAGAAGAGCATATGTGAAGCAAATTTGAGGAGGAGGAGAGGCAGAGATAGAGATGAAAGTATGATGAACTAAAGACTAGGTAAAACAACACATTGTTTCTTTCATGTATTGTAGTCTCCTTTCAAGTTCTAGCCTAATAAAGAATAGGTTGAACCCTATTGAAGTGGAAGTAAAAGTTTCCAAACAATTTGTAACTTGGAGAACAAACTAAGGTAGGAGCCTCCTATAGGTTTTAGCTTGCAGAAAATTAATGTATGAGGGAGTAGGAGATTCCTAGAAAGTTATACCTTTGCAAAATAGAAGATAGGTTGTAGCCTCCAAAATCTAATGTACTAGAGTAACTAGGAGCTTTCCTTTGCATCACAACAACAACAAATTTGTGGTTTCCTCCCTTTATGGGTTTCCACTTATATCGAGTGTCCATATGTGTTGATTTTGTGTGTTTATTTTTTTGTTATGGTGTACATGTTACATGATGTTTATATATTAAATCTATTGTTCATATGATGTATTGTTGGTCATTTAATAATTCAAATAAATTTTAAAATGAAAAGTAAATAGAAATTTAATGTCCATGAATGCACTAAATTGATTCACCCGCCCTCTCAGATTAGTCAATTTTCCAAAAATTGATGGAAACATAGACAAACACAAAGCAAGGTTTGTGGCTCGAAGGTTCTCCCATAAAGATGGAGCAGATTATGAGGACACATTTGCACATGCAACAACCACTGATTCTAGTCCTCCATGCATAATAGTGGACAAACTTTTTGGGCATTAGACCTCCTCGGTGGGATACTCCGCCATCTATGGTTTGCATTACTTCCACTTCCTAGTTTCCATCCATGCTTTTGTTCATATTCCTAGTTTTCCTCTAGCCATTCTCTTTGTTGGGTGCTCTTCTACACGCATAATACCTTGTTAGAAAGATCTATCCAAGGAATACAACTTTGGGGAGACCAACATCAGTCCATGGACCCATATTGCTCCTAGTTTTCCCAAAAAAACGTCGTTTAGGGCCTTAAAACGGCTGCGGAAGTTCAAGACACAACAAATTGCTAAAAATAGTAAATTGTGCTACAAATAAGGAAACTGAAAAACTGACAGAGACAGTTGTGGGGGTCTAAGTGGGATAGGTGGGTGGCCACCAAAATCCACCTGGATCAACCCTAAAGAGAAATTGGACACCCTTGGATGGCTATAAATACAATTCAAATGACCCTCATTTGGAGATCATCATCAAGCATTTTCTTCTTCTCTTTTCTTTTCTTTTCTTTTCTTTTCTTTGGATCACACATGTATGAAGTCAGTTCGTGGATATTGGTTCGTACAAGTTTGAAATTGCAGGGTCTGAAGCTCACATGTGCGGATTAGGGTTTTTGGTATGTGGCCATAGGGTTGATACAAGAAAAGTTCAGTTGTATCTGCAAGCATACAAGCCTCTCTGTGCGGCTGGAATGTTTTAGCCGCAAGCATTATCCCTTGCTCCATGTGGTTGGGACCTAGGGTTTCTGAAGACAGTTGACCATGAGTTGGAAAAGATAATTCTAATTAGTATTATTGTTGGGCTCATATCTTGGATATTGTTGGATAGTTTTGTGATTGAAAAATTGGATCATTGTACTCTTGCTTTATTGAAAATTTTATGGAAATCTAATAAGAAGAATAATTTGAAAGGGTTCCCCCCTTATGGGATTTTGCCCTAGTCTTTGACCAAACTTTGTGTCTCTTGTAGTTCATTGCATTTACTACTCTATCTACAATTGTTATTGATCATTGGAAGATTAAATTGTTTCAAAAGATTGTGAATTAAATATAAGAATTGGGCTAAAATGATTGTAACAACATAGAACAATGGTAAAATTAACACGGTTTCAGAGATAAGGTGAAGACAAGCCCGAAGAAACAAGGATCAGGAGCAATAATTCTTGGAAGAAGTTGAAGAAGTCAATTAGGGTTTGGTCAACATGTCTACCTCCTACTTCACAGATAATGAGAAGTTAGGTGATTCATCTAACTTTGTTGCTTGTAAATTTAGATTGGAAGTCATATTGGATAAAAATGATGTGTTGGAATATGTACAAGGAAAGGTACCTAAGCCTCCAACGAATGCTTCTACTGCTATCAAGTCCAAGTATAAGAAAGGTGATCTCAAAGCTAAGAAGATTATTATTGATGGTTTACAATATAATTTGTGTGTTTATGTTAGTAATTTGAAGGCATATAAGGATATGTATGACAAGTTCATAGGGATGTACGAAATTCAACAATTTGAATCATGTCTTCTCTTTGAAGGATCAACTCAAATAAATTAAGATGAAAAAAGGAGAATTTGTACAATCCTATATCATGAGGGTATCCCATTTAAGGGATCAACTACAAGTTGCAAGTGAGTAGATATTTGATAGGGGTTAGTATTGGTTACTCTTTGAGGTATTCATCCTATTTGGGAAACCTTCATTACTAATCTAAGCAAAAATAATGTATTCTTGTAATTTGATGAGCTCATTGGTAAGTTCACTCAAGAAGAGATTAGGATGGTTGATAGAGGGAAAATTCAAAAGCATGAAGAAGGAGAGTCCTATACATTTATTTCTCAAGTCAAGAAGAAGAAAGGTAAAGGGAAACCATCCAATTGAAGAAAGTCTTCTCCTGAATCCAAGGACTCCAAGAGAAGGTTGAGAAAAGATAGCCATAAAGTAGAATGCTACAATTTCCACAAATATTGTCATTATGCCCGAGACTGGTCGAGAAAGAGAGATGCTCCTAGATCCAACTGAGGCTATAACAATAATAGGTATAATGATAGAAGAATAAATGATGATAGAAGAAGAGGTGATGATAGAAGAAGGCGAGATGATAGAAGGAGAGATACACCTGATGATCCAGAAGAAATCTATCATCCTCAAAAGAGAACAAGAAACACCAGGTATGAAAATAATGCAGTTGTTATTCAATCTAAATATATCTTATTTTCACTCTTTCTAGTTATTCTCCTCTAGATTCGCATGATAACTGGTTGGCAGATAGTGGGGATTCTAGAAACTTCTCTAGATATAAGGAATGACTCTTTAATATGGAAGAGAGGGAGACAAGTTTGAAGATCATTCTTAGGGATAAAGCTACACATCAAGTGAAAGGTTTTGGTTCTATTAAATTTGACTTATATTATGGGGAATGCATTTTTCTTCATGATGTGATGTATGTTATGGAACTAAAGAAGAACCCAGTATCTATATTTGCATTGGAAGACAAAGGGATGAGAGCAGCCTTCATAAAACATAAAGTCCTCACTTGGCATGGGGAATCTTGCATCAAGGATGCATTCACACTGGGACCTAGAGTTGAAGGACTCTATATAGTTGATGGGAGACTTCTACTAGCAATGGTCCATGACACTAATCACTAAAGTGAGAAGTGGCACCACAGGTTGGCACATCTACATTATGAAGCCTTACCAAAGTTAAAGAAGCTAGTCTCTGAGATACCTGAAATTCAAGTGAGTCGTGATGGAGTAAGTCCATGATGCACAAGTGGAAAGAAGACAAGGGGACCAATCCCCTCTAGTAGGAATAAGGCAAATGATATTCTTTAACTCATTCATTCTGACCTTTATGGACCTATGTCAATGCATTCTCTTGCTAGCCATATCTATTATATTATATACATTGATCACTTCTCCGGGAAGACATGGATATACTATTTGAAACACAAGGCCATGGCCTTTGATATGTTCAAGGACTTCAAGGTGCTAATCGAGAATCAAAGAGGGAATAGTATCAAGGTCTTCAGGTCTGACAATGGTGGTGAGTACATTTCAAATGAGTTCGTTGACTTCTGCAAGAAGGAAGGTATTAAGAAAGAGACTATTATTCCCTATAATCCCAAAAAAAATTGAGTGTTTGAAAGAAAGAACAAGGCTATTATGGAGGCTACTAGGGATATGTTGCTTTCTTAAAAGATCCTAAAGCTCCTTTTGGGAGAAGAAACAAATATAACGGTCGATGTACAAAACAAGGTCCCTCATCTCAAACCTTGGATAACAAGACTCTCGAAGAAATGTTCACATGTACAAAGCCTAATATTGGTCATCTCAAGATATTTATTTGCCCCATATACTTTCACGTGTCGAAGGATAAGAGGAAAAAGTTGGAAGCCACTAGAAAGAAAGGTACTTTTATTGGGTATTGTGAAAATTCTAAAACATTTAGAATATATATTTATGGCCAAAGGAGATCATGTTTAGCAGGGTTGTGACCTTTGATGAAGATGTTTCCCTTAGGAAAGCTAGATACCTTCCTCTTCCTCCTCTAAAGAAAGATGAAGATATGGACATATTAGAAGGTCCTTTTGTGCCAGTATCTAAGAAGGACAGTGTTGATGATCCTATGGAGCCTATGGATTCCTTGGACTCTCCTCCAAACAGTCCCTTTGCCAAGAAGAGACCATTAAGGCTTCATGACACTTCACAGGATGTTCAGAGACATGCTCCTCCCAAGAGGACCTTTAGAGAAAGAAAGAATCCATGCAGGTACCAAGGGTATGTCATAGCTATGAGCACCATGGTCCAGGATTAACCATATACCTTTGAAGAAGTAGAAAAAGTACAAGTTTGTAAGGATGTTATGGCCGAAGAATATGAATCCATTATGAAGAATGATGTATGGGATATTGTTCACGGACCAAAAGGAAAATTTGTTGTTACCTCGAAATGGATGCACAAGATCAAACATGGAGTTCATGGAAGCATTGAAAAGTACAAGGGAAGGTTCGTGGTTAGAGGATTCTCCCATAAAGAGGGAGAATATTATGATGATATCTTTGCACATGTTGCCCACTACACCATTATTAGATCGATTATTTCCCTTGTTGTTAGCACGTTGTTAGTCAAGGGTGGACCCTTCATGCGGTGGATGTAAAGACTGGACCTCTTCATGGCATGCTACAGGAAGAAGTATATGTGGAGCAACCTCAGGGATTTGAAGTAAAGGACAGGAAAACTCATGTTTATGGATTGAACTCCCCAAGCTTGGTATGTCTGAATTGATTGTTACCTTGTGACGCTTGGATTCACAAGAAGCAGCACTAGCTCCAACTTCTATTTCAAGGTGGTCCAAGGTATGACTTTGATTTTGGTTTTATATATTGACGATCTATTCCTGGCAAGTAGTGAGCCACTGATGATCGATTATAAGAGGGATTTGGCCTCTCGGTTCGAGATGAAAGATCTAGGAATGATGCATTAATTTTTGGGATTATAAGTTTGGCAAAGGCCCAGGAAAAATTTCCTTTCTCAATGAAAATATGTCGTGAATTTATTGGAAATATTTGGAATGATGAAATGAAAATCCTTGGCCACCCCGATGGAATTGAATTTTAATAAGTTATGTGGAGATGTTGTTGGAACCGACTTGGCCAACCCTTCAAAGTATCATTAATTGATTGGAGCATTGATATTTCTTGTGAACACTCGCCCAAACATATGTTTTGCAGTTAACACCTTAAACCAATTCATGATTGTGCCACTTCATGCCCATTGGGTTGCCGCCAAACACATTTTGAGATATTTTTATAGGACAATCAATATTGTCCTAACATATACTATAAGAGATGTACGACTACATGGATACACTAATGCTAACTAGGCTAGAAACATTATTGATAGGAAGAGCACATATGGGTGTTGTTTTAGCTTGGGATATGCTAAGATATCTTGGATGAGTAGGAAATAGAAGTCAGTGGCTTTAAGTACGACAACAATAGAGTATATTTACACTAGCATGGCTAGCTGTGAGGCTGTCTAGTTGAGGAAGCTCTTTGGAGATTTTTTTGAGAAGGTACCACATAGGACAGTGACATATTGCGACAATAAGAGTAAGATTCGATTGGAGAAAAAAAATTATGTTCCATGACAAGTCCAAGAATATTGAGATTAGATATCATTACATACGTGACATGGTACAGAGAGGAGCCATGAGACTTTTTCATATATCCACTGATGAGAATATTGTAGACATTCTCACCAAGGCTTTGTCGGAAGGGAATTTTTTGGTCTTCAGAGAGCAACTTGGACTAATGGATGTGACCCTCCTAGGTAAGGGCCTTTGTTGATTGAGGACACTGAGCTATGTTATTCCCCCTGTCAAAGCTCTAAGGGTGAGGAATTGAGCCAGAGAGCTCTTGGGGTTGTGGGAACTCTAAACAATAAGATAATTGTGATCCTTACCTCATGGTAAGTGGCATCATGCCTATTGTTTGGAAATAGGATAGTTAAAATCCTTACCATATGGTAAGTCACATCCTGCCTATTTTCATCTTCTAGACACAACAAAGTATACCCTAATTGGCATCTTACCCACAAGTTGTGCTTGTTGGGATTGTTCCTCACCATTTGGCCAATGGGTTGGGAGTTGACTTGGGACAGTTGTGATCCTTACCATTTATGGTAAGTAGTATCTTGCCTAAGTGGGAGGATGAAAGCGTTCTACCACTTGACTATTTAAGGTCATGATGGGAATATTAGCAGACAATAGGAAAGTTGTGATCCTTACCTCATGGTACGTTGTATCTTGCCTATTATACTTGAATAGTGGGTTGAGTTAGGCTCCCCTGTGATGTAGGTTGATTTGGAACTCCCTGATGACGATGATTCCAAATGGTAGAAATGGCTCCCTAATGGATTGAGGGTTGTAGCTTAATCTCCCCTCTGATATCAAATTCTTCTTCTTCTAGATTTGAGAGTTTTCAACGTATGAGAAGAGATAATATTTTAGATGGGTCGTATGTTGCAGTCGCTAATTTCTTCCTAACTGAGAGGGAGTGTTAATTTGACAACTCAAAGACAAATTCGCTCCTTTGGACAACCTTCCTCATCAAGAAATACCCCTCCTAGCCCTTGGAAGAATTTAATTTGGTTAAGGAAAAAATATATTTTTAATATGGAAACCCACATGTGCACAAAAGGACAAGTCGGCCCTAAAGAGAAATTGGACACCCTTAGATGGCTATAGACACAAGTCAACTGACCCTAATTTGGAGATCACCATCAAGAATCTTCTTCTAATCTTTTCTTTTATTTGACTCGTATGGGACTGAAGCTGGTTCGTGGATATTGGTTTGTACAGGTCCAAAGCTCGCACATGTGAATAAGGGTTTTTTATTGCTGGGTTGATACATTAAAATTTTCGCTATATACACAGGCATACAAGCCTCTTCATGCAGTCATAATGTTTCAACCATATGCATGATCTCTTGCTTTGTGTGACTGGGACCTAGGGTTTTTGAACATAGTTGACCATAGATCTGAACAGTTGACTGCGAGCTCGAAAATTTAATTCTGAACAGTATTATTATTGGGCTCATATCTTGCATATTGTTGGATAGCTCTGTGATTGAAAATTTGGATCGTTGTAATCTATATTTGTTGAACCTTTTATGACAATCTAATAAGAAGAAGAATTTGAAAGGGTTTTCCCCCTTGTGGGACTTTTCCCTAGCCTTTGACCAAACCAAGTGTCTCTTATTTGTCTCTTGTTATTCATTACATTTATTGTTCTAACTATATTTGATATTGATCATTGGAAGATTAAATTGTTTCAAAAGATTGCTAATTAAAGATAAGAATTGGGGTAAAGTGGTTGTAACAACATAAAATTATGGTAAAATTAACAACAACAACAAGCAAAAATATTTATGTACATATTAATCATCCAACGATAGCTAAGGGAAGTATTGTTTTATAACTTGTATGTTAACAATATGGAGGTATATTGATCCTTCTAAATCCTACAAACTATATGTGCATAGGCCAAGTTTTTTGACCACCAAGTAAGGACCAAGCCACAATTGTTGAAAATTTGGAATGTTTCCTAAGTCTCCCACCTGAAATTCTTTATCACTAGAATACTTTTTATCAAACCATCTCTAGATAATCTATTGATGAACAACAAATTTCTTCTTTGTTTTATCTCTTTCTTCCTTTATTTTGAGCAAGGTATTTATTCTTTGGACTACTATATAATTATTTCCACATGAGGTCTGTTATAATCAAATGGAAGGTAAAGATATATTGGGAGGAAATATGACTTATTTTCCATAGACCATAAAGTAAGGGGATGTTCCCACAATAGCCTTGGGAGTTACTATTATGCTCCAAATACACCAAAAAACCAAAAGTTCACACCATCTAAACCAATGTACCAATTTATATGATGGTCAAATATGGTTCACTTAAGAACTTGGATCAAGATTTAATTAGTGGACTCAACTACACTATTTCCTTTAGGGTAATAGTTGTATTTCTTAACATAATTCCTTTATATAAAGCAAATTCAGTTAACTTCAAAGATGTAGAGTATGAAGCATTGTAAAAAATAAGAGTATTCAGAGCTCCAAACATGGTAATCATATGTTTTACAAGGTAATTGATTACAACCTCTTCATTACTTTCATTAGTGGAACAACTTCAGTCCATTGAATGAAATAATATGTTGCAATGAGGATATATTTGTGTTGTTTGTAAGAATGGGGATTAGTATCTCTAATGATATCTAATAGGGAATCCAAGCTGGAAGAAAGTCAAGATAAGAGCAAGTCGAGGGAAGCTAGAAGGAATCACCATGCAAAGAAGGCATAATTCAAGGAGGCCAAAACTAGTAAAGGTCTAAAGCAACCGAAATTGAAGAGAAGTTGAGAAGAAGGAAAAAGCAGAAGGTTGACTATCGTTGACTCAAGGAAGAAGGAATTTGTCAAGGGACCTTTATGTCTTGGTCTTGGAGTGGAAAATAGGTCAAGGGTCTTGGTCTTGGTATTCGTCAATTGGAATATCTATAAGAAGGAGAATTTATTTGGGTTTTCCTTTCAAAGAGTGAGAGGTTTTGGCCCTGGCTGATAGCCTATATTTTGTGTCTCTTATATCTTTATGGTTTATGCATTGGTAGTTGTTTCATGAAAAAGAATACTAATAACCTAAGTAAAAGAAGATCCTAAACTAAACAAGTAAAAAGCACTCACAAGTCGTTACTAATAGAAGAGAAATCACCTAATCTAATGCTCTATATTTCTCAACATTTTGTTCATCGGTTTATTGTCATGTTACCAAGAATGCACGGAAAAAACTAGAGCCAACAACTAAGTTGGGCATATTTGTGGGGTACACTAATACACCTCACAACTATTGGGTGTACCTTCCATCTCACAGATGACAGTGATTCATAAAGATGTGAAGTTTGATGAAGAGAAGACCATGAGATGTTACCTTGAGAGGGAGCTTCAATTGCATGGAGATGAGGAGCTTTTAGATCCAAAGGAAGAACCTCTTGATGATGTGCAGTAGCCACATGCAGAGGAGCATAGAGTGGAAGCACCCACTCATGCAGAGACTTCCAAGGATGCAAGGAAGTGCACCAGAGAGGCTGATAGATTGGTGCATGATGCTAGAGAAAATGTGGGAGCACCCACATCACAGCACAAGTAGAGGAGGCAACCAGATTGGTACATTGGCTACATGGTTCTAATGAGTGAGAGTGTAGAGATTGAACCATCCTCATTCGAGGAAGCAGTGTAGAAACCAGTATGGGTTGATGCCATGGTTGAGGAGTATGACCCCATTATCAGTAACCATGTTTGGGAAGTGGTCCCAAGACCAGCAGACAAGTCAGTGGTGAGTTCCAAATGGCTATACAAGGTAAAGCAAGTAGCAGATTGGAGTGTGGAGAAACATAATGCCAAATTTGTGGCTGGAGGGTTCTCTTAGGTGGAGGGAATTGATTATGAGGATACCTTTGCTCTAGTAGCAAGATACTCTTCAATCAGATTTATTCTAGCACTTTCAGCGCAAATGGGATGGAAGACACGTAAGATGGATGTGATGTCAACATTCCTCATTGGTGTGATTGAGGAAGAGTTGTACATTGAGGAGCTGGAAGGATTTGAGACCTTCAACCGAGAGTTGCATGTGTGCAAACTCAAGTGAGCATTGTATGGATTGAAACAAGCACCTCGTGCTTGGTACACAAGGATTGTCAACTATTTCACCAGGTTGGGCTTCACCAAAAGTGAAGCAAATGCGAACCTTTACCATATCGTGGTTGAAGGTAAATTATTGATTATAGTATTATACGTCGATGATTTAATTCTAACAAGTGATGAGAATATGGTAATATCTTGCAAAGAGGATCTTGCAAGACAATTTGAGATGAAGGACATGGGGCCCATGCATTATTTCCACGGTATGGAAGTATGGAAAGGAGTTGAGGAACTGTTTGTCTCTCAAGGAAAGTATGCCAACAAGGTACTGAAGAAGTTCCACATGGAGAGCAGCAAACCCATGGAGACTCCTCTAGCATGGAATTGGAGGAAGGAAGATGTTACTTCAAGTGAAGTAGTGGAGGCTACTATTTATATGAAAATTGTGGATTCACTTATGTATTTGGTGAACACACGACCGAACATGTGTTTTGTAGTTAACTAACTTAATCAATAAATGATTAAGCCAACTAGATTATATTGGAAGATTTTTAAACATGTGTTGAGATACCTCAAAGGCACCACTCAATTTGGTCTTTGGTACAGACGGACAGAGGGAGTGAAGTTTCAAAGTTTCAAAAATGCAAATTGGGAAGGGATTCCATTTGACATAAAGAGCACATTAGGGGGACTCTTCAGTATTGGGTCAGCATCAGTTTCTTGGTACAACAGGAAGCAGAGATTAGTTGCACTAAGTTCGGCAAAAGCAGAGTACATGGTTGTTAGTCAAGAAACTTGTGAGGCTATTTGGATGAGGAAGATATTTGTTGGGTTATTTGGTCAACATATGGATCCTAAAGTGATTTATTGTGATAATCAGATTTGTATCAAACTCTCTAAGAATCCAGTTTTTCATGATCGGTCCAAGCATATCAACATCTAGTATCACAATCTACAAGATTGTGTGCAGAGGAGAATCATGTTGCTGGAGTACATTCCTATAGAAGAACAGGATTCAGATATTTTGACAAAGGCATAGTCAAGATGAAAATTTGAGTTTCACATAGGCAGGATTAGGGTAGAAGATAATCCCTTTCTTGTTGAGAGGGGGCGTTGAAAATGCAACAAGAAAATCCTAATTTAATTTTATCCTTGAATTAAATTGGGAATAAAATTGTAATTTGACATCTCATGACAACGTGTATTAGTTAACTAAGCTAATTTGACCTAGTTGGCTCAGTTAATTCAAGTTCAAGGTCTAACTAGAGTCATGTAGTGTGTCTCCTACCTTATAGGAGCCATGATTGAGTTTATTTTGAGTTGTAATTAATTAATTCAGTCTAACTGAGTTAAATTCAGTTAATCTTGTTCCAACTGTTGGAGGAAATAGTAGAAGTATAGTAGTGTGGTGCTCCCTGCAGTGGAGTGTGGTGTTGCCTGTAGTGATCAACTAGTAAACTGAAGATTCACTCATAATTATCTCATGCATGTCAGATCAAAAAAAGACCCAGTTGAGATTGGAGTCTAGAGACAATGTACTATCAGTTGTATGATCATATGAATTGTACAAGTGGTCCATGCAGTAAGAGGAAGGCCTATGAGGATTGTGAAATTCCAATTGAGGAATTTACCTAATTAATAGGGGGCTAATTCCCAAGGAAATAATGAAAGGAAGTAGGAGCTTGGAAGGCTAGGAAATTGGATAAGTGTTGGCCAGAGTCAATCTAGGAAGCAGTGAGACAGATAGAGATAGTGCAGAGTTTGCTCGGGCTTGAGTAAAGCATTGTAATATTCTCATATTTTCTAACTAATGCAATATACAGATAGCAAGGGTTTTTAGTTGTGGATTTCCCCAGGAAATCATTATATAATGTGTTGATTGAATTATTTCTCTTGTATGTTTTGTGATTTCACGATCGTTTAATTGTTTTCACTGATGAGTAGGTAGATTCAAGTCTATTGTTTTAGCATTTTACAATTAGCAGATTGAATCTATAAGGAATTTTTACACTTAGATGGTAGCACAGTTGTTTGGTATCACAATCTTTTGGCAAACTCAATTCAAAATTGGAAGGGGTTTAAAAATTTGTTCCTTGAAACGTTCGTTGATGAAAAAACCCCAACTATGTTATTAAAGGAGTTCGTGAATCTAAAGATGGAGCAGAAAGAAAACATTAAAGATTTTAATCAAAGGTTCAATCAGATATTGAACAAATTTCCCACGGATACAAAACATCATGACTCCATCACAATTGACTACTACAATTCTACCTTGCCAGTAACCATTATGTAGTTTGTAAAGAAAACGACAAAGGAAACCTTGTCACATAATTTCAAAGAAGCCATCACAGTTGAAAAGGACTTGCTTGTGATTGGAGTCATTGTTGGTGATGAATCATCTAAGGACTCCAAGGAGACTGGCAAAGGTCTTAGGCCTCTTCAAACAAGGCAAAGGATAAAGACGTTATTGATCTTGAAAGCTTGATTGGGACCATCAAGTCTTTGTCTATGAGTTGGTAGAGTTCAAACAAAGGACACGAGAGACCACTTTCAACAGAAAACCCCCAAATTTCAATTTCCTGAGAAGGACTAACGACAACAACAGTAATCAGTCAACTAAATTTTCACATAGCTCAAACATCATTCAAAAAAGCAATGCCCGCAATGGAATCAAAACATGAATGATCTGGTTGCGTACATCATTGACACAATACTTTTAGATGAGAAAAATGAGCAGACATAAGAAAAGGAAGAATCTACTGTGGGTGAAAAGACTGCGGGTATCAGACACGCAGTGAAGAATTTCAGTTGTGTGTTCACAACTGAGAAGAAAAATGTCAAAGAAGCACCACTGGATGGGGGGCCTGCTCATAAACAAAATAGTTGATACAAGTTTAGGAGCAAAGGGCTTGTTCCTGAAGAAGAGACAATGAGGCAAAAATTGAAGGAACACTTGTTAAGAAAAATCACACCACTTGTCAACTCAACTTAGAACACTCAGGAAAAGTCTCGAATTGTTGCTACAACAAAGAACACTTCTGCCAATAATAAAAGCTAGTCTACCATTTCGGAAGTGTCAAACAAATCCACTCCTCCACACACTTTGGCAATGCCTACTATGCTAGATTATAATATATGGATTATAATATAGTGGAAGACATGAAGAAATCTCGCACAAATATTTTAATCTTTGAGCTTACAAGGATAGAAAGCCAGCATGAACTACTTGTCTGAGCCCTTGATTAGCCTTCAACAGGTGATAATGCTTCTTCTTCCCAAAAGGTCTCTAGTAAGTCTTATGGTCCCCTAGAGTCAGTTGTTAACACATTACCATTAGAAGCTAACACTCTTGACCCTTAATTTTTATTGACTTTTGAAATTTTCAATTATAATGTTCACAATTGTTTAGTTGATTCTAGTGCATCCATAAACCTAATACCATTGTCTATTGGCAACAAGATCAATGCCAAATGGGATAAGACTGATGCACATATTATTCAGCTCGACAGGTCTCTTGTCCAATCTATTGGTGAACTCATAAATGTTCTTATTCACCTATCATCTCATCACCGAGTTCACCAATGCATAGACATAGTAATCGTGGGCAACCCCTTGTATGGATAGAAATGTTTGTTCTCTTTTTCTTCATATCAAATCCAAAAGTTTTGATTTGTAACTGTACAATATCTTTGATGTGTTCCTTCTAAGTTCCAAAAAGTCATGTATAAAGTGTTCATGACATATTTTGATTGGCTAATTGTATATATTGATGATGTTTTAATCCTTTCCTAGTCAATAGATGAACATTTTAAGCACGTATATAAATTCAAGAATGAAGGGGTAGTTAATGAGGAGGATTTACCTCCTATAGTTACTTTCCCTCGTCCCATTTGAGTCTTTACCAAGGTCTTTGCCATAGTTCTTTGCTTTTATCCTTTATACCTGCATTTTTCCTTGCTTTTATCCTTTATTTCTATATTACATGCATATTAGAACACAAAGCCAAATATCCAACTCTAACTCATTTCATAAACAAAATATAATCAAAAGTATGCAATAAGTTGTGAGAATAGTTGGTTTGACTAAGCTAGGAGTGAATTAAGGCCAATTAAGGCCCATATAATTACTCAATAATGAGGCTCATCAGTCCTCAAGATATTCATCTTAGGACACATAAGCAAGAGGCTTAGAATTGTATTAAGATCTGCTCAATCTGTGAAGAAAACCACTCCACGGACAAGTGCCCTTCTTTATGGGACTTAAAGTTGTATATCAAGGAGATGAAGGGGTCACTAAGCAGCTTTGCTACATCAATCAAAGGAGACCTCCTGGGCCTAGACCATACCAACAGGGTATGCAAGGGCCATCCCATGCATATTACAACCCCAACCAAACCACAGCTATACCTTCTTGGGGACCCCCGCTCATCCTTCCTAGTCTTCACCCCCTCCTTGGTCCTATGCATCTCAATATCAATCCCAGCCAGCCAGCCAGTCATTTCAACCTTATGTTTAGCCAAAACATTAGTGGAATACCCCACCTCAGGGGTGGAGGCCCCAATTCAATAATGCTCCAGCTCTATTTCCTCCACCACCTACCCAACCACAACTCCTGCACACTTCTCCACCTAAGCAACCCCAAATGCCTGCCTAACCAAATCTGAACCCAAACAATAGGCAGGCTCAACAAGCATACAATGGAGAGACATCATACCCATCTTATGTTGTAGAAATCCAGGAGATTAACCTAAGATCAGGGAGAATTCTCCCTGATAACCAACCTCCCTCTCCACATAGGGAGGTTGAGGAAGAAAAAGAGGAAAGAAACCTTAAAGTAAATCCACCCTTTCCTAAGAGATTAACCCATCCACTCTAGCCTACCCCAAAAGAAACTGAACTTCTGGGAGAATTGAAGAATCTATGTGTAAATATCCCCCTTCTCCAAGCAATCAAAGATGTTCCCATTTATAATAAGTTGATAAAAGAGAAGTGCTTCACGAATCTAGGAAGAAGAAAAAGGGATGCCCCTACCATCAATGTCATTGAGTAGTTGTCTGACTTAATGCTGGTGTAGGTAATATGTCCAAAATATTTAGACCCTGGAAGCCCTATGGTACATGTGCACTTCAATGGCACCATTGTCCCAGACACTTTGATTGATCTTAGGGCTGCCATTAATGTGATGATCAAGGACACCATGCTCAAGCTCAACCTCCAAGGCTCATTAAGGAAGACCACAACAGCTCTGCAACTTGCAGACCGTTCCACAGCTACCCCTGAGGGAATTGTGGAGGATGTGATGGTCTCCATTGACTCCTAGGAGTACCCTGCAGATTTCCTAGTTCTACAGCCTAAGGCTAAGCTTACCGGTTACCCTCTCATCCTTGGGAGGCCATGGTTGGCCACAGTTGATGCTTACATTAGCTGCAGAGCTGGGAATATGACCATCAAGAATGGGCATATGTCCAAACAATTAGTCCTATACCCTCCTACTCAACTTACCCTAGAGCGTGATTTACCTTTATGGTTGGAGGAGGAGGAAGATGGTGAGGTTTATTCTACCCAACTTTATACTTTGGAAGCAATCATATGAGGAGGACAACAAGATGAGGATGATTTAATTGAACACCTGCTCCAAAGTCCAACTCCTAGTTCACTGCCATTAGAAGAAGAAGTAAGGGAAACCCAGAACAATCATCCAATTGACTTATGCTTGGCCAATTCCAACCCACTCCATGTCTAAACCATAGAATTTGGCCCAGAGAAGACTTTGAACATTAACCCATCTCTTCTTGCTTTAGAAGAGGAAAAGTTATGCCACATGTTGAGAGAGAACCTAGAAGCCTTCGCTTGGAGTTATAAAGAAATGAAGGGAGTACACCCCTCAGTGTGTACTCAACACAGATACATCAAAGAAGGTTGTAGGCCAGTCAGGAAACCACAAAGGAGGATGAATCCAGCTCTTAAAGACATAGTCAAAGAAGAACTACAATAACTGCTAGATGCAGGATTCATTTACCCTATCTCAGACAGTGAGTGGGTCTCTCCTTTAGTGTTAGTTCCCAAGAAAAATGGGAAGTGGAGGATTTGTGTTGATTATAGGGAGTTGAACAAAGCCACAAAGAAGGATCATTTTCCCCTACCCTTCATTGACCAAGTGCTAGATGGCCTAGCAGGGAAGAAGTTATTTTCTTTCCAAGATGGATTCAGTGGGTACAGCCAAATCCAAATCTGCCAAGAAGACCAGGATAAGACCACCTTCAACTGTCCTTGGGGTATTTTTGCCTATAGGGTCCTCCCTTTTAGCATATGCAATGCTCCTACCACTTTCCAGAGAGCAGTCTTAAGTACTTTTGCTGAATTAGTACATGATGTTGTGGAAATCTATATGGATGATTTTACACCTTATGGTTGTGATTTCCAAGAAGCCCTGACTAACCTAGGCAAAGTATTACACAAATGCATTGAAATGAATCTATTTCTTAGTCCAGAAAAGTGTGAATTCTTAATGATTGAAGGGACTGTGCTAGGTCATTCAATATCTCAGCAAGGACTGCAAGTGGACCTAAACAAAATAGCAATCATCCAAAGGGTCCCACCTCCACAAAAGCAGAGAGATGTCAGAAGTTTCTTAGGATTGGCTGGATACTACCAAAGATTCATAAAGGACTTTAGCAAGTTGGCCTCTCCTTTGTTTGGATTGTTGGCCAAAGATTCTGATTTTATATGGTCAAAGAGTTGTCAAGAGGCCTTAGACATTCTAAAGGGTAAGTTAACCACTGCACCAATCCTTAGAGGCCCAAACTGGGTCGTCCCTTTTCATATTCATGTTGATGCCTCTAACAAAGCCATAGGAGAAACCATAGGTCAGGAAGAGGAGAAATTTCCCTATGCCATCTATTTTATTAGTAAGAACCTATCGAAGGCTGAGCTAAACTATACTACGACCGAAAAGGAACTCCTGGTTGTTGTTCATTCATTGAACAAGTTTAGGCATTACATTACAGGATATCAAACATTTGTGCATACTAATCATGCTGCAATCAAATATTTAATGAACAAAACAGATGTGAATGCTAGAATCATAATATGGTTGCTTCTATTATAGCAGTTTGATCTAACTATTGTTGATAAGCTTGGCAAGGAAAATGTTGTTGCTAACTTTCTATCTAGAATGAATCTGCCTGCAAGTGAAGAAGGAATGGTGGATGACGAGTTACCAGAATGCTGCAACTCCCAGGGCCACCAGCTTTACTTATCAACCCGGGGTTCGTACAAACTTGGAGGTGACAATGCTATATGCACAAGTAGAAGTGAAGGTCTTGCATGTTGTCACTATTTGTCTGGCAAAAGACCCCAGGGGTTCCAAGCCAAACTTCTATAGGGTCAGAAGAAGCTTAATTCTTTGATGGAAGGAGACCAAACCTACTCTAAGAGAGAGCTACTCTACTGCAGTAATGAAGAAAACAACATGAAATGCTAAACTTACACGATGACCTAACTAACCAATTAAACAACTATGCTAAGCAGAATTTCTACATTAACACTAACCTAATGCTAATTATATAAGTTGCAGAAGTAAAGAGCATCAAAACTAGACTAAGGTGTAAGAAAGAAACTTAGGCTAAATTGGGTTTCAAACAGAAAAAGTAATCGGAGGTCGAAATTATTGAAAGGAGGAAGTGAGGGAGCAACAGTGCGTAAGAACCGTTGGATCAGTCAGGTGAAATCCAAATGAACGGTGGAGATTGTATCGCAGGAGGTTACGTAGATAGATGGGCGAACAGGGTTAATGAATAGGATGAACGACTGAGGTCTTATCGCGAAAGCTTAAGCAACCAGATGGATGAATAGGATGAATGCACATGATTAACGGCAGAGATCATATCGCACGGGTTAACTCAAGGGATGGATGGACAAGGCTAACAAAGGAGATGAATGGCCAAGATCTAATCGTGGGGGTGAAGTCAAGAGATAGACGGACGAGGCTAACAGGAGTGATGGATGGTTGAGATCTTATTGCGCAGGTGAAGTCAAGAGATGGACGGCGAAGATCATATCGCGGGGAAAAGAAACGTGCGGAAATGAGGGAGCGGGTTTCTAAGGCAGTAAGTAGTTTCTCATGCACCCTTCAGGCTGTAAGCAGTTTTTTGAAATTTCATGCGATCATCCTTACTGTGCGACACGTAGCACAAGAAAACCACTTTGCTCGTGTGCTCTCGGGCAAAGAACGTTCATGCACTAATCCGTGTGATATTGTGTGATAGCCATTAGATTAGGCGGGGCTGATCAACGGTGGAGATTGGTGGGGTTTTAAAGCGCCTAAAGGTGATCGAGTGAAGCGATAGCCATCGGATCAAGCGAGGAAGATCGACTGTGGGACTTAAAGTTCATAAAGTAAGTGGTGGACTCCACGCGAGGCAGGAGTTGGAGAAAAAAATGAATCAGATGGTGATTGTGAAGGTTTTGTTGGTGATCGGACGACGAGGAAGTGATGCATGAAGAATCGTGTTGAACGCGGTTTCAAAGGAAAACGATAAAGAAAACCAGTGAGGTGAACGATTAATTGAATCAAACAACAAACTCCATAGCTCATGCGAGAATCAGAAACTTGTGTTTTTTGCGTTGCTGAAGGGTCTCTTCCTCAAGTCATGGTCCCAAAGGGAGGAGATGAGGCCAAGACACCTGCACACAACCTGCTAGTGATCTTTTTCACCTAGCTAAACTGTAAAATGAAAGAAGGCACAAATGGAAGTAAATACAACACAACCACTCTACTCTACACTACTGTAATGAAAATGCAGCTACCTAAGCAAATAACCAGAAAAACCATGAATCCTACTTAAGCAACTGAACAGAACCAGAAAGTTACTTAAACAAATAAACAGAACCAGGAAGCTATTTAAGCAAATGAACAATGAAAACCAGGAAACTATGCTAGAATACCTGTACAGTAAAGAGGAGCTTTGGCTGCTTGGGTCCGGCCCTAACCCAAGAACTTTAACCCTCGAAGTTAACTCAAAGTTGGCTAAAACAGAACTCATTCTTATTATAAAAACCATGGATTACAGAGAAAATTGTCACAAGTCTTTGCAGCTCAGAAATAAAACCGAGTTTTACAATAGAAGTCTAAATCCTACTGAGGTCCTACGCCTCTCTATTTATATATTTGAAGTCTCTAATGACTTCCTTCCCATTAGGGAGGCTTGGCTCCCAACTTAAGATAAATTGTTTTCTGTCCCTTTCCCTTGCTTGGCTGTATTTTAGTCTTCAAAGTGATGGTTGTGTGCATTTCGAGCTGATGGGGGGATATTTGAATGGAGGGGTAGTAAATGAGGAGGATTTACCTCCTATAGTTATTTTCCCTTGTCCCATTCAAGTCTTTACCAAGGTCTTTGCCATAATTCTTTGCTTTTATCCTTTATACCTACATTTTTCCTTGCTTTTATCCTTTATTCTTGTATTACTTGCACTTTAGACCATAGCCAAATATCCAACTCTAACTCATTTCATAAACAAAATATAATGAGTAGTATGCAATAAGTTGTGAGAATAGTTGGTTTGACTAAGCTAGGAGGTGAATTAAGGCCAATTAAGGCCCATATAATTACTCAATAATGAGGCTCATCAAGGACCATAGTAGTGGGATCTTTGAACCCTTTTGTAATATCCTTTGGTTCTTTCAGGTTTGGCAGAATAGTTCATTATTCTTTTTGAAATTTTATTTGTGGGATTTTTCATTCTTTTCTTATTCACAACCGGATCATCTAAAGATACACCATATTTATTACAGATAGATCTGATGTTGGGAAACTTGGACAATTTTTGTATAGATTTGTTCACTTTCATGCCTATACAGAGTCCTACTGTAACAGCCTTGGTGAAAATTCCATGTTATAAAAGTTAATAAAGGCAAAATAAGACCACGGGTAAGGGACATGTATTCCAAGCTGAATGTTGGGCAAAGATATCCTAGTGGGCATCACTGGATGTGTGTTTTTGGCTAAGGAAATTGGCAAAGGATAAGGCATTAAAAGGAAAAAAAGGCATTTTTGGCACATATATTTGTGAAAAATAAAGGAAATTGGGAGAAAATGAAAGTGAAAGGTCAAAGGTTGCATGTGAGGAGGAAAATGAAGAAAATAGAGGCGTCATTGAAAAAAAGGCTTCTGAGGATTAGTGGGCAGACTTGGTTAGTGAAACTTGGTCATTGTTAAGCTCTTGGTCAGTCCAAGTTTGGAGATCTCTCATTTCTCTCTCTCTCTCACTCTTGATCACTTAGAGTTTTCTTGGAGCACTCTAGATTTGGATCAAGGAAGGAAAAGCAAGCAAAGGGAAAGGAAGGAAAAGCAATAAAAGGGAAAGGAAGGAAAGTAAGGGTCAAGGAAGAAGAGAAATATTAGACAACTTCAGCAGGAATACTTGCAAGTAACCTTTTGCATGTGTGATTTTCTAGCTGGTTTGTATATGCATAGCTTTGCATGTTGGTGTATGGTTCTCTTATTTTCGGTGGCATGGTCTTGTTGGGTTATGACAGTGGTTTTCAGCCTAGCCTTGCTTTTTTCTGGATGTTATGGTATGTTGGATGTTTATCTTGGTTTTGAGATTTCGTTTTCCGGATGGATTTTGGAATCTGGGGCGAAGGTGGTCTCAAGTTTCATTCCCAAAGGCCTAGGAATTCCTTGACTGGTTTTGGTGGGATACACGGCAAATTGTGAGGGAGAATTCTCGGTTTACAACCTAGTGTTCTGGGTTTGGATTGTGGTAAATCCTGAGAGACTGGGCTCAATTTAGGGCCTAGTGATCCAGGATTGGATTATTGTAAAGCCTGAGAGACAAGGAGATGAAAAATTCCTAAAGGATAGTGATGGAATCCATATGGCATTCCAAGTTCGTTTCAATTGTGATCAGAGCACTGGTTTTGGTGTGATCACGGTTTGGTGAGGGTGGAGGTGGTTTAACCTCTGGATTCCCTTGGTTGTTCTTGGATTGGCCGTTCTATGAGATCCCACATTCATGCTTGGAATATGGCACGAGGGTGATTGGCTAAAAGAGAGATTTGGTTCAGCCATGTCTATGTTCGAGTGGTACATGGAAGTCCTGAACCTGTTCGGATATGCCTATGATTAATAAAAGCTAAGTTCTCTTACTTTTGCACTGGTTTATATGTGGATTTAATGGTTTTCATATATCTAATGTTTATATGGTTTTATATTGGTTATAAGCATGGTTATATGATTGGTTCATGTCATGGTTATTTCATGTATTTAATTGTAATTGTTAAATGGATGGATGCAAGACCTAATTGATGTTATAACGGTTCAATGGAGAAGGTGGTGATCCTTTTGGTTATGTTTCATAAGTTCTTTCAGTCATTCATACTTTGTCTTGTATCCTAGACCTATAAGTTGCATTGATGCCAAGTGTTTGGCATAATGTTTGTCCCAGTTGGGGATGCTCAGGCAGTCCTGAGGTTGAAGTTTGATTTGTTTATATTGTCATGATGTCTTTGATGGATTCTTGAGGTTGTAACAAGTTCTGAGTAGAGGCTAGGGTTTTGGGCCAGAAAAGTGTATCAAATATCGGGGACGCTGGCACAGGTCTACTGAAAAGAGTCCTGGGACACTGGCACATAAGACTGTGAGAGCGACTTTGGGTTCTGGACACTATCATGCCTATAGCATGAGAGCGACTTGGGGTTAAAGGGCTTAAAACATTAGTGGGAATCATGTACAAGATGTTTAAGTGGTTGACATTTTTCCTGAGGGTGTTGTTGTTGACGTGGATGGGTTTGATTGATGTGTTTCATCGATTCCATTTCCTTGAGGTCACTAAGGAGGTTGAATCCCTTATAGTTGCCTCTCTCATCGCATGTTTACCTTGGCTAGTTGGTTTCTTTGGTGGACATGGGATGAGGGGCTGTTATAGATTGGTATCATAACAGGTTGTCCTCTCTTTGGGTCATATCTAATAACACAGATTGGTATCAGAGCATGGTTGTACTCTCCTTGGGTGAATGTGTTGGTTATGCATGTGTGTCTCTTACACTTGCATTACATGTGCTTGTTGCATTGTATCATGTTGATCATGGTTGTAGTAAGGTTATCATGAGGAACTTGATGTGATTTTGTGGAATGCATCGTCATGAATATATGGTTGGTTACATGATTATATGTCGCTTGATTAGTTCCTTGTATGATTGGTTACATCCTTGTATGATTGGTTACATTCTTGTATGTTTGGCTACTTGTATCAGTCTTGTAGGTTGGTTACAAGGATTGATCGCTTATGGTCGACTACATGTGTATGTGTAGTTGATTAGGCATTTCTTATGCATGTTGATGGTTGCATGTGGCAATGTCTACAATGGAGTAATGGTTGTTGTCATGCATGAGGTCATGGTTTGTGTAGTTAATAAGGTCATGCATTAATGACTGGACTCTAGCTAGAATGATGTGTATATGGTTTGGTGCTCATGTGCTATATGTTTATATGTTGCTATCATGCATGAATGGTCTTGGTTATAGTTATGCATGAATAATAGGTCAAACATGCCTTGTGAAGTCATGGTATGCAATTTAGATCATCAGGGTGATATTGGTATGTTATGATGCTAATGTGTTGTCTGAGATAGCGCAGGAGATGCAAATCATCATATTGAGGTTGCAGTGTTAGACTTTGGGATAAGAGAAGATCGTCATATAGGTTTTCATGTTGGCCATGCAGGTAAGTAAGTCAAGGGTTGTTATATGTATTAGGTTTATATAAATTAGGTTTATGTACATGTCTTTTGATGTTATGGTTACATTGATGATGGATGTTAGTTGATTAGTGTAGTTATATGCACATGTGTCAGATAGTCAAAAATGATAGTAACATGTAGTTGTATGCATTGCTATTGTTGTTTTATATTAAATAACCTAATGATTATGTTATATGTTATTCATGAAGTATCTTATAGGTCAACTTGTTGTTGTTAAATGATAGTTAGCTTGATGATTAAGGTTATAACATTTATACCTTGATGTTATATGTATCACACTAAGTTGGATTGGCCTATGCATATGGTTAGGGTTACGACATTCAAGTATGAGTCAACTTATTGTGTTGCATTATGTTGTACTAATCTAGACCGATCATACACATGTGGTTACTATGCATAAATGATAATTGTTTATGAGTTAGGATGTGAACATGTTAGTTAGTGATTGTTATGGATAGCATGATCTTACTTGTGTTTGAGTTGATATGTTGTGAAGATATATCATGCTAATATGGATTGATTATGTAGACAAGATTTCCTGCCCTTAAATACATTAAGTTATGAGTTTGCTTACATCATATATTGGGTGCTTGATTGTTTAATTATGTCATCTATTGGGTGTTTGAGTGTTTGGTGTCTATTACATCATCTAGTTGATTTATTTAACATGGTATGGTTGCAAGTTGGTGGAATGTTTGATGAACTGCATAATATGAGTATGTGTTCAAATGATCTTTTTTTGAGATTATTGTACTAATACATATGTGTTGAGACAATTGATATGTACTTGAGTATAGTAGGTGACAGTTGTAGCATTATGTCTAATGACTATGGATTATGACATGAGTGTTAGTCTTGGTAAAGGTTGATCTCAAATTTATAGATATGATTATCTTGATATTTGGAACATGTGGTTTACATGTGTGAGCAGTTGCAGGGTAACATGCTAGGTATTAGCATGACAAGGTAATAGTTGATGTGTTTATATAACTAACATTTGGGTGATATGACAGTGCATAGTAAGCCTCGATTGAAACAAAGTAAAAAGGTAAAACGAAGGAAATGGACAAGAATTGCTTTGGCTAGGTTTGGAAACCCTAATTCCAAATGAATGATTGCTTTGCATATAGGAAGTCTTCTTGACCTTAATATTATCTGACATTATGTGGATATGTGGTAGATTCATGAACTTGTACTTGACATATATGTTAGCTAGTCTCTAGTTAAAGGTGGACCTGTCAAGGAATCGAAGTTCCATGAGAGATGGGGTGGATGTGTCCAGTTTCAAGAAAGCATACTTGGCACAACAAGGTAAGGTAACTGGTGTATTGCTATGTTTATTTATGCACTAATAGTTATGTGTTTATGACAGTATGATGCAGGGAGTTGTAGGGTAAGAGAGGTTGCCATGAAATCTTAAAGAAGGCTCAAGTTGAGCTTTCCTTGGGAACCATGGGGATTGAGTCATGGTGTCTGTTGTTAGTCTCGTGCATTGTTGCACTTCATGTGTGATTTTGTGTGTTTGGTGCATAGCTATGCCACTTTGTTGTAGTGTTGTATCGTTATTGGTTTTCATGGTTTACCTCTTATTTGTTTCTGGTATTTCCTGTTATGTTTTGAGTATTGGGAATTGTTTGGGAAAGAGGAAAGTTAATGGAGCTCGGGGAGAGCTATGTGGAACCCAACATGTAATGTAAGACTCAGATGAAGATTTGTGCATGAGTAAGCGTAGCGGAAGGTAAGACTATGACAATCTGTTGAACTGGTTGGTTCATAGTGGTAAATGGACGGTGGTAGTATAGACATGAGAAACGTAACTAGAAAAGGTAAAGTAAATGGATACGAGGTGTCAGATGCCTTGGCTATGATGGGAACAATTGTTCTCATTATTGTGCATGTTGTGCATGAATAAAGGAAGTTATTGATGCAGGAATGTTGGGTTGTGTTATATTCTTCCACGACTAGCCCACGTAGTTAACTAGGGGGTTAGTAGGGGGGCAGAGCCCCCCCTTCGTTGCATTGATTGCGTAGCGGGGGGAGTCACAGGGGGTTTGAGGGGTGAAAATTTTGGTTTTGGACCCTATGTTAGGTTGGGCGGACCTATCTATGGTTTTGTGCATGATTTTCGCACATGGTTTTGGACGCGATGGTTTTCGGTCCATGGTATTGGATGCTTCGGCATGTATAAATATGTATTGTAACATTGAAAGGAACATAATGAAAAATCAAGTTGGTAGTCCCGGTTTTGGGATTAAGGGGAAAATCTTTGTGTACATGTATTTTATGTGTTATGCTCTCGCATTGTTTATTTTATGTGTTTCAGAATTCGTATGCAGGTAATTTATGTACGGGGTTAAAATCTACAATTTGGTATCAGAGCTGTTTTGGATTGAAGGGGATACCTTTGTTTCTGAGGGGTTTCGCTCAGGCCTATGGTAGACCCTGTTCAATAGGAGATCTGTGGGATCGATTCTAGTGGTGAAAGAAGATGGCGAGCAGTCGAAAGATAGAGATCGAGAAATTTAACGGTCAGAGTTTTGAGTTGTGGAAACTCAAGATGGAGGATCTGTTGGTGGATAAAGATTAGTGGATCGCGGTAGATCCAGGTACTAAACCAATGGGAGTGTCTGATGAAGAATGGAAGAAGTTGGATCGAAAGGCAAAGAGCACGATACGATTTTGTGTCTCAGATTCAGTGTTGTTGAATGTATTAGGGGAAGCTATGACGAAGGCTTTGTGGGACAAGTTAGGGACTTTGTACCAATCTAAGTCTTTGGTGAATAAATTGTTCCTATGGAAAAAGTTGTATAACATGAGGATGAAAGATAGAGACTCGGTGACAGAGCATCTGAATGCGTTTAATACTATGGGAAGTCAGTTATCGTCTGTTGATATCAAAATTTCATATGAAGATAAGTGCATTAGTTTGTTGTGTTCTCTACCAGATTCGTGGGATAGTCTAGTTATTGCAATAAGTAGCAATGCAACTACCTTGCAATTTGATGAAATACTCTCATCCTTGCTGATGGAGGAGATGAGACGAAAAAATATGGAGAGCCAGAATGGTGATGCCTTGTCTATACGAGCATGGTCCCATAACAGAAACAAAAATAAGTCATCAAGTGGGAGATCTAAATTTCCAGGAAAACTTGTAAAGGTGGTGTGCTAGAAATGCGGAAAGGAAGGGCACTACAAAAGGGACAGCAAAACTAAAGCTCCTGACAAAGGAAATGGATCTGATGATGCTCCTTCTGCAAAGGCAAAAACCACCTCAGATGAAGGCGGGGATGTGTACTTGGCTTCTTCAAGTACACATGTAGATCATGAGGCATGGTTGATTGACTCAGGTGCATCTTTTCACTTCATTCCCCATAGAGAGTGGTTCTACAAGTATGAGAAATACGATGGTGGTGATGTCTTCTTAGGGGATGATAGGAAGGCTAGAATCGTTGGTCGTGGAGAAGTAAAGTTGAAGTTGCAAGGTGGAAGGGTTAGAACACTTTTGAGTGTTCTACATATTCCTGCATTGGCCAGAAATCTGATTTCTATAAGCAAGCTAAATGATGCAGGTGTAAAAACAGTGTTTGAGAAG